>OZ038375.1:61346939-61576140 GCA_964036015.1 Leptarthrus brevirostris
CAGGGCTGGACATAGTCAATGGATGAGGAGGGCCAGCCCTATAAGCCTCGTGTTATCTTGAGGCTGAGGTTGCTTCTCGTCAGGAGCATGACATCGTTTTATTTTGTATTCCGTTTTGTTTTTCATCCCCTTAAAATATTGTTTGTTTCTTTTTTTGTCTTCGGTCCATCATTAGGACAATAAAGAGTGCCCGCATTAAATTTCGGGTGAGAGTACTGAGGAAAGTGAGGCAAAGTCTCACCCCGATCCGGCGAGCTCAGCACGGCTTGCAAGGCGGGCCGCTCACTTCTTCGGTCATCAGACAGAGCCTGCACGGCTATACTTACGCTCACCCTGGTATTTACCATCACCTTCCAAATTCCTATTGGTTGTGAGTGCGACTAGGTTGTGACCAACAACTTAGTGGTGTTCACAACCCTCAATCCAATTCATGACCTCATGCTGCCGTATGATGGCAGCATGGGTACACGAATTCTCCGACTTATACCACAACAAAATGGCGCCCAACGTATGTGCTTAGTCCTGAGAAAGGACCTAGAGGGGAGATAAAATTCCCTCTCTAGATTAGACGCTCATCACAGGAGACTTCACGTTTTCCCTGAATTGCTTCGGCAGGTTGTTAGGACCGATTCCCAAGTAGAAGAGTTGATCGTTCATTATTGCGGCCTTCACGGCTGATATACTTCTACTTTCCCTGGGCATAATTCTGATAGCCCTCTCCACTTTCAAACCTTGACCTTCCTGGACGGACTTTCTCGTAGTCATACATAGGTAAGGCAACCTGTTTGCCTACAAGGCTTGACTGATACATTTTTTTTATAAATTTGGTTTTGCATTTCCCTATCCCTCGGTCGACTGTTATATTTTTAGGGGAGTTTACTCAGGCAACAGTGACACAACTTATTTCCACTTTAATTTTCTTTTAATGTCTTAATTGATAGTTTTACTTACTTACACTTATGAATTTTGTTGATAACCTTACTTAAATACACTTATGAAGCGTATTAATGCTTAACTCCACTTAAAAATTTGGTTCTTATACTTATGCTTACAATTTGACCTATTACACTTATGCGTTTAATTGATAACTTTACTTAATCCCACTTAGGAAGCGTATTAATGCTTAACTCCACTTATAAATTTGGGTCTTACACTTATGCTTATAATTTCACCTATTGCATTTATGCGTTTAATTGATAACTTCACTTAATCCCACTTATGAAGCGTATTAATGCTTGTAATTTTGCCTATTACACTTGTAGTACAGAAACCGACCGACATTCTTTAATCGTGATTAAAATCAGACTCTGCCGTTCATCTTTTCCACGACCACTTACCTGTTTATTCGACTTGAACTTTTTGATAAAGGTAGAAAGCTTCGAGCTTTCGCTCTCGATCGTATACCTTCCGTTCAGTCGTTAAACATTAGGTAAGCTTTTGGTCGTGTGTGTGAGAGCTTTTTCCTCTCACTGGCTTGATCAAGTTCAAGCACCGATAGACCTTGAGCACGACGATGTACTTATCGGAATTTGATGGCGAGGCGCTTTTAGCCTGAGAATTTTGATTCTTACCCGTTATCCGATGTTGTTGACAAAAATATCCAGCATCGGATTTCGGATGAGACCTGTAACATTCCTTCCTTCTGGGAAAAAGATAACTATTCTTTGGAGAGGAATAGTTATCATTTGAAAATGTCTGGTCAGGGATATTTTCCTAATAAAAGTCCGTGTTTTGAAGATAGTTTTCGTATTTGTACTTTTTTCAAGGTGTTACTATGAGCTTCACGGAAATTATTTCATCTGAGGGGTTTCGAGTCAGCTCCCCTCATGTTTTAAGGGTATACTGTGTTTGTACTTAGTGTTCGGCGTGGGTGGCGGGGTCCTATGAGGATGCTGCTTAAAAGACCAGGGCAACCTGCCGTTGGTTTGTGTGGTGCTCCGGCGGAGGTCGGGGTTTATCATTCCGTTCGGTTGATACTCCTGAGTGGGGATACTTGGGAGGCTGCAGGTAAGGTTTTGTTTTTTTTCTTTATAATGTAATAATATTTTTATTTTTTATTTTGTGTTTAGGTGGAAAATTGGTTATCACCGGGGAGTACGATTCGCTTCCTTCGTTGGCGCCTCCAATTTTTGGAGCGGGCGATGACCCTAAGGAGGAGGATGGAGTGGATGCGGGCGTTCCTTCCGACCGTGGCATTCCTGACCGCAGCGAGGAGTGGTGGGATTAGTCCAGCGAACTCTCTCTCTTTGGTTTTTTGAATAGTGCATATAAATATACCTTTGCCGTAGGTTTTTTTTTTGGAAATAAATTTTTATTTTTTAAAAATGGTTTGGTTTTTATTAAAAAGAAAACATTTTTTTTTTGTGAGTTTTTATGGTTTTGTTGGTTTTTGGTGGTATTCTTGGATAAGATCTGCGTTGAGAGAATTTTCTTAGACAAGATGAGAAGAAAGAATTTGTATTTTTATCGTATTCACTATTTTTATCGGCGTTTGAAGAAGGGGATTGTTTTGTCGATCGGCATTTTGGTTACGCGTTTAAAACGGCGTTGGAGAAAATTTTAATTTAAAAAAAAGAAAGAAGGGAAAAAAATGCTGAATAATTTTATCGTCTTTGAAAAACTTTTGAAAATTATATGATGTTGATTAATTTAAGCTTAAGTGATTTTTCGTTTTGGGTGGGGTTAAATCTAAAAACAATTTTTTTTGTGGGTTCTTCGTTGTACTACTTGGGTAAAATCTGCGAGAAGGAAGGATTTTGTTTTTTCTTGGAAGTGGAGAATTATAGTTTAAAGATTGGTTTCTTAATCGGCGTTTGGAAGATTTTATTAAAAAAAAGGTTGCATTTTAATAATTTTATCGGCGTTGAAAGACTTTTGAATTTATATGGTGTTGGTGAATGTAAATTTTAAAAACAAATTTGTTATTGGGAAGATTAAATCTGGAGAATTTTTGTGTTTTAACCTAAACTGCGAATAACAGGGGGATAATAAAAATAATAAAAAATGGTTGTATTTGCTCGTACGATTGAATTGGTGTCTTTACAATGGACAACTGTTGGTAATGTGGTATTTTTCCGCCATTGGGGAAACATAATATTTAAAGTTCATGAAGCTTGTTGCCTTATTATATTTAATTATTTTTTTATTTTTTTTTTTTGTATCTCGTAGTAAATGTTTCCTAGTTTTATTATTTATACGATTTGAATCGATTTAACTCTGGGAAGCATTTGGGGCCTTTGAAGTGTTTGTGTTTTCGGGAGTGATTGTGATTTGGTGGTTGTTTTGTGGGGAATGGTATAGATTGGCTGCATTGGTACATCGTTTTGAAGTGGCGGTGCGTTCCGCTGGCTGATCCATAGTGTGACTTTAGGAGCCACATATTTTATTATAATATACCCTATTATGACCAACAGCAGTATGCCTGAGAGGGACAGGGAAGTGGTGGATAAAGTATGGGGTATATTGGTTTTAATGTTAGGTGCGAATATCGTCTAGGGATTTTGTGCCTTGGTGTATTAATTGGTTCGTATTTTCCCCAACGAGCAATAAGGAGTGTTCCTGTGCCTGTGGTGCCGGGAGTATGGCCATGAAATTTTCCAGCTCTATTTTAGTTTCGTTTGTGTTTGGGAAGTAATCCAGTTGGGAGATTTTTAAGGGATGAAGGTTTTTTGCTTCGCAATATATGGTGTTTGGGCCTATTTGTAGTTGACAGGGTTAGTTAATTACTAATATGCCCTGTCTGCTCAGGCGATTAGTGAGTAACTGTCGGGCACAGGTGATATGCACTATTGTTGGGGAGACTAAAGAATATAATCAAGTATTGGGAGTATTAGTTGGCATCTGGGGTTTTCTTCTAGCGGGTTAAATAATAGCTTAATAACACATTCGGTGGACAGGGTTGCTTTCGTTATCGGGGTGTTTAGTCTGCCAATATATTTGTGTTCTGCTATGTTTTTGGACACTTTTTGATATTGACGGATATTTGACGGTTTAAGAAGTAAAAATTCCTGTGTGTGTATTTAACTTGCTATGTGTGATTAAGCAATCTCTGGGATAAGTGAATGGTTATTTTCCGTATGGATTGGGAAGCATCGGATTTGTTGTAGTTTAAATTTGGGAATGTCGAATATAGGGAGGGTAAGGCGAATTACGAGTTTTTCTAGTAATAAATGTGTTCGAATTTCGGTTGTCTGGTAAAGAATCGAGAGGCAGTTTTGGGGGTTCTGGCAGGCTGAATGGGATTTATGGTAAATTTCTAACAGCCCACCGGGTGAAATTAGTAATGGGTGGATTTGGGTTATTCCTACTTGATACTATTATATCTAATAAAGCCTGTCTAGCTTGTAGGTCATCCGTCAAGTTGTGCAGATCATTTATTTGAAGAGTTATTTGCCTTTGACGTTCTGCCAGTGACGTTAAGGCTTTCTGAATTCTGTCAAAGGTTGTCTTTACCACGCTAATCTGTTGTTTCTCTAGGTCGGCGAGTGCTGCGGTATTTGTTTTGAGTTCGTCCAAGCGACTGTACACCTCGCGTTCCTTTCCGCTGTCCATCGTTCCGAAGAGATAATGCATGGCATTTCCATGCATATTGATCTGGGTTTTCGGGATTTCGGTACTGCCTCCTTGATGACGTTGGTGCGTCTTTTTATGTTCTCCATCAGTGCATGGACATGTTTTTTCTGCAATTCGCATAGGCCTGTTGCTGATGAATGATTTCCACAGAGTTGGTGTACATAATGCTCTGCTCGTTCCGCCAACTTTGGTTGGTTTTCCAATTTGGACAGGTCCAGTTCCGTTATGACGTTCCAGGTGTTATGATACACCATCAGGCTTCCCAAGTCTTCAAAGAGTACTCCGTTGTTGTTCAGGGGAGTTATTGTATATGGCTCTATCTCGCCTTTTGCCACAGGGGACAGGAACAAGCCAAGTATAATGATTGCCAAGAACATGGCTATAGGGAGAGGAGAGGCTTGGATTAGATAGTTTGTACTCATGAATTTGTTGTATTAATATTAAAGTTTAATAACTATTGCATTAAATGGAGGGGTTTTAAGTGTTAAACATTTAAGTATTATTTATTTGGTTTAGTCATAATAAGGCTTCAGCCTGTTATTATGGACTGTGATTATTCTCTTACCAACTCGTATCGTGGTATTCACTGAGCTGGGAACGCCGGTTACCAAATAGGGTCCTACCCAGATTTGGGAGAGCTTATGTTTTCTATTTTCGCTTTTGAGGAGGACCCTGTCTCCTATATGGAGAGATATAGGGCGAATAGTTTTGTAGTAGTAACCTTTCGAGCGTTGTTTACTGGCCAATATGTTTTTCCGAGCCGTTTCATACGACTTTTGAAGCTTGTACCGTTATATGTGGTAATAGATCTCGTGGTTATACACGGATTTTAAATTTTCGTCCACTATAGTTCGGAGGCATTAATGGTCTATGTGCACGTTCTAGTGCGCCATTTGACTGTGGGTGGTAAGCTGAAGTTTGGAGTTTTTTCAGTGACAATTCGTTTGGGGATTCGTCAAAGAAAATTTGCGCTACTGTGATAGCTTCCCCATTTGGTATGGCATACCAGTCGACGAATTTTGTAAGGTTGCGCTGGAACGTTAAGATATATTTATTTCCGGACTCCGTTTACTCAAGGGGACCTACCATTTCGAGGTAGACCTTGTCAAAGGGTTTTTCTGAGATGTCTGTTATAACCATCGGCATTCGGAATTGTGGTGACGCTTTCATCTTTTGGCATTTGGAGCACCGCTTAATGTATTTCCTTATGTCACTAAGCATGTGCCTCCACCAGTACTTTCTTCTGATCCGTTTGTACGTTTATTACGCCCTGGTGGCCGCCGAAAGGAGAATCATGGTAGTCATGTAAGATTGTCCTGATTTGCTCGAGGTTTGAAATAACTTCAGGGGTTTTTGGTTCATTTATGTCTGGATCCTTACCTGATGGGTTTATGGGCTCTATTTCTTGTTTGGTTTTTATTGTTTCGTTATCCTGGTTGCTCAACGAGGGATTCCTCGTTTCGGGGTTTTTTGGGTTCCGTTTGAACATGTTTTGCTTGAGCCCGGGTCACCGCGTTGCATTTTAGATGACTGTGGGAGATTGCACCGTTTTCTTAATCCGAGTCCGAATCCATTTTGTGGTGGACTTTGCTAGGAGAGTGTTATCTTCGGCTTCTTCCCGCGGGATGCGACTGAGTGCGTCGGCATTTGTATTATATTTTCCGGGTTTGTATTCGATTTTGTAATCGAATTCGGAAAGCGTGTGGTGAAATCTCACCAAGCGGGAAGTTGGGTCTTTAACGTTAAAGACGCCTTTGAGAGGCTTCTGGTCTGTGTAGACCGTGAATTTTCGGCCTCCTTTGTTGAAACACTTATGGCCTAAGTATACAACCTCTCGTCTTAGAAACTGGCATTTCTCTGGTTGCAGTTTCAGCTTGTTCTCTCTCAGTCTGTCGAAGACTTTGCGGAGCTTTTGATTGTGGTCCGCCAGGTTTTTCTCGTAGATGACTATGTCATCTAGGTACACGAAGCATTCCAGGCTTTGTAAACCTGTTAATACGAAATTCATTAGACGTTGGAAGGTAGCCGGGGCTCCTTCGAGCCCGAACGGCATACGTTTGAATTCGTAGTGTCCATAAATTGTGCTGAAAGCCGTCTTTGGCCTATCTTTGGGGTCGACTAATACTTGGTGATAACCATTGGCCAAGTCGAGGGTAGTGAAGTATCGGGAATGAGCTAGTTGGTCGAGTATGTCCTCGATACGAGGTAGCGGATAGGCGTCACCAATCGTTTTTTCGTTTAGTTTGCGAAAGTCGACGACGACGCGCCACCTTTTTTCACCATCAGGTCACGCTTTCTTGGGGATGACTAAGAGAGGTGAGTTCCAGGGACTCTTGCTCGGTTGGACTATGTCATTATCCAACAGTTCTCGGGGCTGCTCGTTGATTACCTTGCGTTGGGTTTCAGGCAGTCGGTACATCTTTTGATTAATGGATGCTTGGTCTTGCACCAGGGGAATGTCGTGGGTGATGGCGTTGGTGTGAGTGAGCCTATCACCTTTTGAGAAGAAAATATCATCGTACTCGTAACATAGTTTGGTTATGGCAGATGACTCTTCCGTATATAGGTATTCCGGGTATAGGTATAGGTATTCCGGGTATAGGTATTTAATGTGTTGCAGAGTGGCCGTCTTATCGGCTCTAGTAACTCTATTCTTGTTTATTTTGTTTTCCTTGTTTTTGCTTTTCTTACAACTATTGTTTTTGAACGTTGGAGTTTTGTGGGCCGTGATACCTACGGGTTCAGGCATTTGTTGGAACTCGCAAGCGTTTGTCGTTTGTATTTTTGTGTTTGAGCTTCTGGGCGATGGAGTTTGTCGATCTGGGCTTTCCTTGGGTGCCAGACATTTGTTGTACTCACAAGCGCCAGACTTTGGGGTTTTCGTGAGGGACCCGCAAGCGTCTCTGGAGGGGCTCTTATGCCATCTTACATGTTTGGACGTGGTTTTACCTCTCATTGGCGTGGAGACTACTGGGTCTTTGTGACCGGTTATAGTAGACCTTTTGTGGGGTTTGTCAGCGTCATTATTCCGGCTCATGGGCCGTGTCTCTCTGTATTCTGGGGTATTTTCATCTAGTCTTGTTTGATCCGATCCGTTGGTGATAGGGATGACGGTGTAGTCTTTAGTGTGGACAAGCATTATGTCGAGGCTCGTCAGGACTACTTGAAAAATGTTAGCGGTGAGGATTCCAATGGGCGATACCTTGATTCCCGATGAGAGTAAGCTATTTGCCAGGAAGACTCCATCGTCCATCTCCTGAGATAGACAGAGCATATCTTCAGACAATTGCAATGGGATTTTGACTACAATCTGGGATCTTGCAGGTATGCAAACAGGTTCGTCTAACACTATCTGGTGCTGCCTTATTTCGCAAGCCGGATCTTTGGTAGTTCTTTTATTCGAATGGTGTTCTTGTGTGCTGCAGCCAGCATTCTCCAATTGAGATGCCTTGAGGACACTGCTTGACGTCTGAGGCCTCCGTGCTACCTGTTAGTGTTTCTACTTCAACTGCGTTCTGTGAACACGCTTCGTCCGATGCAAATGTTAGGGTTATAGCGAACTCTTCGAGGTTAGTTTCCGTGCGAGGAAACCTGAGCGCCATATTTGGACCTTCAACATTACAATTCTTTGCTAGGACCTGGAAGGTTTTGAATGACTTTTAAATTGCAGGGTATTTTGTGCTTCAGTGTGAAGTTTCCCTGGCAGCTTCCCAAGGTTTTTCCAGTACCAAACGGCGTTTGTAGTCCTCTGTAGAAAATTAATTTAATGGCGTCACACATTTTTGCCTACATACAATTATAAATCATTGTAAAGAACACATAGTCAATTTCTGTTACATTTAAATAATTCTCTTCTTCTTGTTATTCATTCTCATACTTTTACAGTCAGTTTTTAGTTTCTGCTTAGCATTCTCCTTGAACACTTGTAGACCCAATTCGCTAATAAATTGTTAAGATTTGTGTTGAAATTGATCCGGTGTTTTATTTAATAACACAACGAATAGAAGATATTATTTATTTTTTATATGGTGCCGAAACCCGGGACATCGTTGATTGAAGCGGAATCTTAATATAACGTATTCGAAGCGATTAGGTTTCTAAACGGTTAACATTTTTATCAAAGTACCGATAGTATCGAGAATTAATGTCGGCGGGAATGGAATTCGCCAGTCGCGCTACTTACCGCGGGCAAGTCACGAAACTGACAAAAAGTGCCTTAGAGTATCTACAATCGGATATCGCGAAGGTCAGTGAAAACGCGGAAAATTTAGATAGCGTCGAAGAGGAGTTAACGGTTTTGCTTGATCGAATTACTGCCGCTTATGAAAGTCTACAAAGGGCTAATAATGACGTTCGTTCCTTAGTTAAAGCGGAGGACGTGGAAAGGGAAGCTGAAAGTATAGCAGAATATGACGATAAGGCTATTGGAACAATTACTCGTTTGAAGCAGCGGTTGAACAAGGTCAATATCAAGGAAGTCTCATTAGTGCTCGAGCAGATCCGGTGGCAGACCTCCCTAAAGAAAAATTATCGACAATAAAATTGCAAAAACTGCATCCTAGAACTTTCTCGGGCGATTTCAAGGATTGGATCCCGTTTTGGGAGCAGTTTAGAACTTTAGTCCACACTAATACATCCATCTCCACAGTAGACAAATTTAATTATTTGGAGTCGTTACTAACGGGCAAGGCAGCAGAGACAATAGCGGGTCTGACACCGACGGAATCAAGTTATAACGTATCCATCGCATTACTATAAGAGCAGTACGGTAACGCAGAGAAAATAACAGACCACCACATGCAGCGCTTACTGTCTCTACAACTAGTGACGTCCAAAATTGACGCAGCTGGATTACGGAGTTTATATAATACTGTTCTCGTCGCCACTCGGTCTTTGTCAGCTGTTGGCATCCCAGCCTCCAACTATTTTGTCATGCCTACCGAACTACGAGTGGACTTCCACCGGCATTATAATGAATTGGACGAAGGTTCTCAACGAAAGAAGGAGGACGATAACGGCGAAGCTGACATCAGCTCGATAGTCAGCACTACGGATACTTCCCTAAAGACAATCGTCGATAAGCAAGTCAAGGGACTGCTCAAATTCTTAAAGAAAGAAGTGGAATCGCTGGAGGTAGCTTATGAGCCCAAACCTAATTCCGTGCGTTCGCAGCATCTTTCAAAATCCAATTTTGGTAGGACAGCTATAGGCTTGTTTACAGCAGCAACAAACGAAAACAGCTGTTTTTTTTGCAAATCCTCAACTCATGGAACAAAAGACTGTGACTGTGTGAAACCGTTATCGGAGAAAAAGGAGATGTTAAAGGGTGATGGAAGATGCTTTCGTTGTTGTAGGCATGGACACACTTCTAGAACTTGCAGAAATCGTTATATTGTGTGCAGGAACTGTAAACGTCGTCACGCCACCTCCATGTGTGATCCGCACTATATCGAACCAAATTCATATACAGAAGGCAGAGAGAGAAATCAAGCAGCGGATCAAAATGCAGAGCAACATGCAGTAAATCTCTACACCGCGCATACAGCTAAACAGTTTAACTCTGTATACCTACAAACCGCCTGTGCCTTTGCCTACAGTTCATAGTCTAAGAAGACAGCATACATTCGCCTTGTTATCGATGGTGGTAGTCAAATGACGTTTATTCGGTCGAGCGTTGCACGCAAATTAGATTTACCCATCATCGGTATACACAACCTTCGTGTTGTACTATTTGGTAGCGGGGAAAACACCACCACAACAATGCAACAGAGTGAGTTTGATACTGCGTAGTCAACATGATGATAGAGTAATAGAATTAGAAGCACTGGAGGTTCCAAATATTTGTATCGACGTATTACCGTTCCCTAATACTAATGAATTGTCTGTCAGTCTACAGTTAGCGGATGCGCGCGTGCCAGGAAATAATTTAGAAGACGGTATAAGTTTACTTGTTAGTGCAGACGCATATTGGAAGTTAGTCACAGGTGAATATCAGCGTATTACCGACAATCTTACAGCTATAAACACGATGCTCGGATGGACACTGCAAGGCCCCCAGCCAAATTGTCAAAATAGCAATGTTAACCGCGTGACATCTCTCAATGTTTGTGCATGTGAAGAAATCAAGGAATTTTGGCGGCTTGAAACAGTGATATGGTGAGTAATAAGTTTACCAATTGCCTCCAAAAAAATGGTGATCGTTTTGAAGCAAAACTCCCCTGGAAAGACAGCGGAAGTACTTCCTTAGACAATAACTACTGTGGTGCACTTTCGCGGATGAAATCTTTGCTACGAAAATTGATCAGAACTTCAAGATTATCTGACTATGATGAAGCCGTTAACAATTTGATAACCTTTGGAATTGTAGAAAAGGTACCGAGAACAACGATGAGTGGAAATCTTATATATTATATGCCACATAGGCCAATATTTCGTGACGATAAGGAAACTACCAAGCTCCGTTTTGTATTCGACGCTTCGGCGCACGCACCTGGCCAACTATCACTTAATGATCACCTAGACGTGGGTACAAATTTTCTTCCCGATGTGTTAGCAATTTTATTAAATTTTCGTTGCGGAAAAATTGGCCTAGTAGCAGACATCGGAAAGGCTTTTCTGCAAATTTTACTCTGCCCTGAAGATCGAGATAGTCATCTATTATTAGGGTTTGCTGAAAAAATAAAAAACACCAAGTGTCTTCCACCAATTCAGGAGTATAGCCCAGTCATATTAGGGGTTTCACCTCGGAATGAAAGATAATAAGCTGTAAATTTTTATAAACCTTTGTTTTGTCGTTCTAAATGTTGTCTCAAAAGTCACAAATGTTTTCGTGTCCGCGTCTTAAGATATTGAAGGTCAAAGGTCATAAAAATCGGTTTTTCGCGAATATCTCGCTTTCTATTACTTAAATGAGATTTGCAACTTTTGTTTGAACTTTTTTTTCATACGATCAACCGTTTTTGCGGTAGACCGCGAAGAGTGCGTCGCGTACAGTCATATATAGCCTAATGCAAGGTCAAGCTTTAGTTACGGTTATCAGTACGTTGTATAAAGTTAATTATTTACAAAATTATAATCATTAAACAATGCCCATTATTTATGTTCTAATAATTACTTATTTATATTTAATTAAAATAAGTGACTTAATTATTTATACTTAACTATAGTATATTATTAATTTTGTCCGGATTGACTGCACCCTTGTCCGGATTAAATGCAACTTTGTCCGAATTGATTGCACCTCTGTCCGGATTGACTGCACCCTTGTCCGGATTAAATGCAACTTTTTCCGGATTGAATGCACCTGGATACTGAAATGTTATTTTTCATTACCTGAACTTATTACAAATAAACAACTACGGTATTTGCAACTAAAAAATAAATTTATTTCTTTTGAAAAAGTGCAAATAATATTATAAGAAAAAGCCGAACTAAACTAAAACTAATGAATTGGTTCACCTCTGGAAGCTGGTCCTATTTTCATCATCATATCCATAATGAAATTCACACAGTCTGAACTTGTCACACTTTCAGCACTTCGTTCAATTATTTCTAGCAAACGTTGCTGTTGAGACATATCACTTAGCATAGATCGAACAGAATTTTTTATTTTTGAAAATGCTTTCTCAATTGGATTGAGCATTGGTGAATATGGAGGAAGAAAATTTAAATTATATGAAGATGCACTCACTACTTCGCGAACGTCGGAAGTTTTGTGGAACCAAAACAATAATATAATGAAAAAAACGTTATTGACTCGAATTGCATTCAGCAGCATTTCACAAAATTTTTGAGAGAGCTATAAAAGTAATACCGTAGTTGTGTATTTGTAAATAGTTCAGGGAGTTAAAAATCACATTTCAGTATTCAGGTGCATTCAATCCGGAAAAAGTTGCATTTAATCCGGACAAGGGTGCAGTCAATCTGGACAAAGGTGCATTCAATTCGGACAAAGTTGCATTTAATCCGGACAAGGGTGCAGTCAATCCGGACAAAGGTGCATTCAATTCGGACAAAGTTGCATTTAATCCGGAAAAGGTTGCAATTTATCCGAAAATGGTATATTTTAATTATATTTTAAGTTAAAAGGACAGTAAGGGAATATATTTTATACATATATTTATTTATCATTAAATATAGCATATTATACATTTATTGAAATGTGAGTTCAAATATTAAAAGAATTTTTGTTGATTTTAATTATAATAAAATTGTAAATGGAAGCTAGTTATCTTCTTCTTCTTCTTGTTGTCGCTCGAAAATGTTCAATTCATTGTCATCATCCTCATTATCGGTCATATTCATCTCCAAACCTTCCAGAATTTCAGGATCGTATGCGCTTTCTTCATCGGGATTACTTGGATATAGTGACGCGTTGAGGCAAGCTTGTCCATTGCACTGGCCACAAGCTAAAGAACATAGTAGCCCTGATTTTCTGCATCCACAGCGGGAACCACAACCGTTTTTGCAATTGCAAAATATTATATTTAGTAGTTCGGCTGGTGCTGGAGGCAATAACGTTCTTATGGGCTCCAGGATTTCATTTTCAAGCATCCAGCCCCATTCTTGAGGTTCTAAGTCTTTCCCTAACCACGTTTGAATCTGGTAGTAGCTTCTTGGCCACAAAATAAGCACAATTTTTTTAAATCAAATACTTCATTTCTTTTGTTACGAGGTGCACTTGACGTTGAAGGTTCAACCTCTTCTGTGCGTCGTTTCGATGCAACAATAGCATTTTTCCCTTTCCTTTCAATACTTGCAGTTTTTAAAGTTTGTAAACCACGTACGACATTCACAAAAACACCTTCTGAAAGTGACTTATCACATATAAAACACAAATCAGCCATAGCTCTTAAAACCGTACGTCCGTCGTTGTGAAGATACAATTTCAAACTAACAAATAATCTTGACTAATACAAAGTGGTCCCTTAAAAGAGAAAGTGGTCTTGAATACAATAGAACATCTGTCCCGGCTATACATAGAAAAGGTCATTGGGTAGGGACAAGTATTTCCAGGTATATAAGTATTCAAAAATTTACAACTCGAGTAACTTCAATCTAAGGCAACAATTTGGAGATACTAACATCTGTGAAGATGTCCAGAAGGTACTAGGCTTACGTTGGTACGTGGTGACTGATGAACTTGCAGTGGATATCGATGGAGTAGAACGTCTTGCAGTACCTGGACTACCTGGCACAAAGCGAAATGTCTTGAGGGTAATGGCTTCATTTTTTGATCCCTTTGTTCTTTTAGGTCATTGGATTGTGCGCCTTAAAATCCTTTTTCAATCAATATTGCGCAAAAATCTCGACTGGGATGCTACTTTACCTGATGATTTGATGTCAATTTGGACGGCAAGCCTTAGCGACTTAAAGGATTTAAGAGATGTGACGATTCCCCGTGCTGTTTCTGCCGAGCGTGAATTTTCGGGCTGTGAGCTTCACTTATTTGAAGATGCCAGCTTATACGCATATGGAGCAGTAGCTTATTTGAGAACTTCAGATGGAAATGGTAAATTTTCAATACATTTTTTGTGTTCCAAAAACACCTTTAAAGGAAAATAAGCTTCCTGAACTGACATTACCGAAATTAGAACTCACAGCGGCTTTGATTGCGGTTCGTATGCTGAATTACCTGCAAAGAAATCTTAAGGAATTTCCGAATAAATTTATCTTATGGACAGACTCCAAAATAGCGCTGTATTGGATTTTGGGAAAGGAAAATCGTAGATGGATGCCCTATGTAGCAAATAGAGTAAACGAGATACGAGCTTACACCAATAAGAATGATTGGAGGCATTGCCCTGGTGTAGACAATCCAGCAGACCTCATTACTAGAGGTGTAAGCGCAAAAGTCTTAGCAACCAGCACACTATGGCGTTCAGGGCCTGAGTGGCTAGCTAAAAGAGAGAGCTATTGGCCGGCTGCAGAAAAGGACGATAGTTACATTATTGCAGCGACTTCTCTCTTGGCAGCCAACTTAATTCAACCGAATTTAGTATCGAATCAGCCTTCTGAGATCATCGCACCCATCATTTGTCCTTAAAAGGTTAGCAGCTGGATACGCCTTCTGAGGGTAACAGCCTATGTGATGCGTATTATCGACTTTAAACTTATGGTACCACGACAACGTTTTTTGACAGCAGATGAATTAGAACGAGCAGAGAGGTATTGGGTTTTATATACGCAGCAAGCAGATTATCGGCAAGAGATCGAAACTCTTCAAAATAAAGGAGTCATTTTAACAAATTCAAGGTTATTAACTCAGAATCCTATTTTAAGTGAAGGAATCCTGCGGATTGGTGGTAGACTGCAGTTTTCAACAAGTGACGTAATGGAACCTCACCCCATTATTCTGCCCAAATCAGCACCCGTGGCGACTCTTATAGTAAAGGATATGCATGAGCGAACATTACATGGTGGCGTCTCCCTTGTCCTGAATCGGCTACGGGAAAAGTACTGGATTCCACAAGGACGTCAGCTTGTTCGAAAAATCTGCAACGCTTGCATGGTTTGCAAGAAGATGAAGGCTAAACCGGCATCGCAACCTTTTGCCCCTCTTCCGCGGGATCGTCTTGCACTCTGCAAGGCATTTGATGTCACTGGGATCGATTTTGCAGGACCACTGTTTACGAGAGTAGATTCGGATAAAAGGACTAAGTGCTATATAATGCTATTTACCTGCGCAGCGATAAGAGCAGTTCACTTAGAGCTAACTCCTGATTTAACGACGGAAAGCTGCCTTCTTGGTCTCAGAAGATTCATCGCCCGTAGGGGTGTACCATCCGTAATATATTCAGACAACGCAAGAACATTTAGACGATCTGCGCTAGAGCTAAGGAAACTCGAGAATTTCTTGAACAGGAGTTGCAAGGATTTATCAGTCGTAACGAAATTAAGTGGAAGTTCATCGTGGAGCGCGCGCCTTGGTGGGGTGGATTCTGGGAGCGATTTGTGCGTTCTGTTAAAGGCCCCTTAAAAGCAATTATTGGGCGATCGGCACTTAGTTATGACCAGCTCCAGACATTGATCATCGAAGTCGAAAATGTTGTAAACTTTCGACCGTTGACTTACGTAGGAGACGATCCTCAAGACTTAATGCCGCTAACTCCATCGAATTTTCTTCAAGGAACACCACCCACATCTTTCTTGGTTATGACTGGTAAGGACGGCGATACCAACTCAACTCTAATTCGACAAATTTGGAAAAATCGATTACGCCTACTGAACTCCTTCAAAAAAAGGTTTTATAACGAGTATTTGCAGCAACTACGATCTGCACATCACGACAAGCCAAATAGCTCAGTAGATATACGCACGGGAGACGTAGTGCTTCTTCAGGATCCCTCGATACCACGCTTGTTCTGGAAATTGGCGTATGGTTGAAGAAACTTATCAAGGCAGAGACGGTAAGATTCGTTCGTGTCAAATACGACTTTCAAATGGTTCGAGGCTTAAGCGAGCTGTTCAGCAACTCTATCCTTCAGAGGTAAAATGAAACGGAGAAGGGCACAGCAACGCCCGCCGGGAGGATGTAGAAAATTAATTTAATGGCGTCACACATTTTTTCCTACATACAATTATAAATCATTGTAAAGAACACATAGTCAATTTCTCTTACATTTAAATAATTCTCTTCTTCTTGTTATTCATTCTCACACTTTTACAGTCAGTTTTTAGTTTCTGCTTAGCATTCTCCTTGAACACTTGTAGACCCAATTCGCTAATAAATTGTTAAGATTTGTGTTGAAATTGATCCGGTGTTTTATTTATTAACAAAGAATAGAAGATATTATTTATTTTTTATAGCCTCCTCGGTATTGATGTCGTCGAGGGACTGTAATGCCTTTTCCTGAATAATACTAACCTCAGCGCCAGTATCCACTACTAATTTGGTTTGGCCGTGTAGGCCGATGTCCAATGGAAGTTTTACGGTAGACATACTACTCTTGTTTGTTTTGCGAAGGGTTTATAGTCGAGCCGGGGAGTTTTCTGTTTTTGTTGGCAAACGTCAATAGTGTGCCCGCGTCGGCCACAGAAATTACATTTGAGGCTTATACTATACACTCGGGGGCCGCCGGAGGGTCATTGTTCTAAGGGCGGCCTGTTTTCTCTTAAGGGCCTTCTTTCATGGCTTGTATCTTGGATTCTAGCAGAACGATTGGTTCTGCAATAGCGAACATCATGCCCATAATTTTTGCAATTCACGCAGAAAGGTGTGGTTTTGCGCTTTAGACAGTCGGAGTACGTATGACCCCGTTTTTGGCAGAAGCTACATGTAATGTTCTGTGCCGGTGTACTGGGGTTCGGTCGTCTGTTTCCAAACCTGTGGTCCCTTTGCTGAAATGGTGGTGCTGTCCTAGGGGGTACCTGTAAAAATTTTATTTGACCATGGGCTGACGGGCTGGTCCCTGTGTGTGTGTCATAACTTTGTGTGTGTGGTAGTGTTGGTAATTGTGAAAGTGGGGATTGTATGAATAGGGCGCTTTGCTGGAGCCTCTCCATGTCTAGTGCCTTTTGGATTAGCTCGTCCACTGTAGCATCGCCTATTGTAAGGAGATACTGGCACAAATGCGGGTTACCTACTCCGCTTTTTAGTGCGTTTTTAGCGAAGTGATCTAACTGAGTCTTCACTGTGGATGCTGCATATCCGTATTTGGTGTCGGCAGCTAGGGGTAATTGTTGAGTTGTGATTAGTTTATTTACCAACTCTTGATATGTTTCCCTAGGTAAATATGCCCTATTTAGACGTTCCTCCACTTCTTTGAAGGTGGGTGGAACGTCTGAGGTGAAGAGTTGATACGCTTCACCCCGGAGTCTGGTGGGCAAAATTTGTAGGAAAGCTGCTTGTTCCTCTGTAGTTAGGCATTGCTGTGTTTGTTTAAAGGTTTGGAGTTCTTGGCTCAACTGAGGGCTATTTGCGCCAGAGAACAAAGGAACAAGCTGTGCCGTTAGTTTGGCTACTTTGACGTAATCTACCATCTTGGAGTATTTGTAGGCGGTTTTGGGCTTATACTCGGGCAGACTTAGCAGGCTTTCCTCGTGACTGGTGTCCGTGAAGGATACTTCCTGCCAATAGTATAGGAGGTCTTCGTCGGTCGGTTCGGATTTGGTCTGATCGTCGGTGTCTGTACCTGGTGAGGCTCTTACAATTACACTGGCCTCTTTACAATTTTCTCTATTTAACCTGTCTTCCTTAACTAATTCGAGCGAACGCGAGGTTCCCTTAAATTCGGCGATGTCCGCCTTAAATCTCTCTGTATCTTCCTGATATTTTTTTACTAATGGGAGCCTATCCTCGCGGTTTTATGTTAGTTTTTTATCTAAAACGTCACACTGAGGTACAGAGAGTTTATCAGAGTCCCGCGCTTTCTAGAGAACTCTATCTAAATACTTATTTAAACTTACTGTACTAGCAGCTGTAAGAAGGGGTAGAACTGTGCCGCTTCTAAGCCTTCTTCCTTCGGATTCTTTGGGCGAAGGGGGTGGACGTTCGCTATATGTTGGGGATGTCCTCTCTGCGGGAAACTTGGTCCTCGGGAGTCACCTTCCGACTCCGACATACACTACGGGTTGTTGGTGGTTGCAAGGGGGGCTAGTAGCCTACTTAGGACTCCCTTGCCTACTTAGGACCTACTGCTGTGCGATTACTGGTGGAGGCGAGTTGTCCCTTTGGTCGCCTCTTGATCTAAAGTTGCGGATGGGTTGACCTTTGAGTCGTCCGATGTGAGGGTGGCTTTACTTAGAATTGTCCTTCTAGGGTTGGTTTTTAGGAGTATCGCTGGCCCTGGAGGATGATTCCTGGGTGTCCAACTGGTCTTTCCTGGTCACGGAGGAATCTTCAGCTCTTTTTTAAAGATGGTCCCTTTGTGCATTTGTTAAAGGGCAACCGCTTGCTCGCCTGGAGCAGAGGCATCTAAAGTTGTTTAACCCTGAGCATTGGGAGTGACTTACTGGGCTATTGACTACCCAGCAGTGGCCAAAGGATCTCCTTTTATTCGATATTAGATCGAGGGTTTTAAAGCGTTTACGGTTTGTACCAACCAAGCTTCCTCGATCCTACCGGCTGCGTCAATTTTGTTATATTTTTAGGAGAGTTTACTCAGGCAACAATGACACAACTTATTTCCACTTTAATTTTCTTTTAATGTCTTAATTGATAGTTTTACTTACTTACACTTATGAATTTTGTTGATAACCTTACTTAATTACACTTATGAAGCGTATTAATGCTTAACTCCACTTATAAATTTGGTTCTTACACTTATGCTGATAATTTGACCTGTTACACTTATGCGTTTAATTGATAACTTTACTTAATCCCACTTAGGAAGCGTATTAATGCTTAACTCTACTTATAAATTTGGTTCTTACACTTATGCTTATAATTTCACCTATTGCATTTATGCGTTTAATTGATAACTTCGCTTAATCCCACTTATGAAGCGTATTAATGCTTGTAATTTCGCCTATTACACTAATAGTACCGAAACCGACCGACCTTCTTTAATCGTGATTAAAATCAGACTCTGACGTTCATCTTTTCCACGACCACTTACCTGTTTATTCGACTTGAACTTTTTGAGCAAGGTAGAAAGCTTTGAGCTTTCGCTCTCGATGTTGTTTGTTTGTGGTCATATCCGTTATCCGATGTTGTTGACAAAAATATCCAGCATCGGATTTCGGATCTGACCTGTAACACGACTATGGGTTGACAGTCTGATGGATGTATCTGGGCCAGTGGCCTCAGGGTCTGAAGCGCTCCAGTGGAACTGTGTCCTCTTCGGCTGGGACAATTAGCTGATCAAGGTACTCTGGAGTTAGTTGCAGAAGTCTGGGTTCCCATCTGGTCGAAGGTCCCTCTCCTCTGGCTGACTGCCCTAGTCGACGCGATTCCCATCCCTACAGCCAACCTTGTTTGGAAGACAACTGATTCGAGACCCTATAGATATGCCGGAATCACAAGCTTTGGCTTGGGTAGCCAGTAACATTGTCTGGGTAGCTCTGGTGCCTCATAGTAATCAGTTGAAATCCAGACAAGGTGTGAGTTTCAGTTTTTTTCCCTTTCCCATAGTTAAGTTTCTCCACCTGCCCCTGACGAAGAAGCACCTCCCGAACAGTAGTCTGGAACAGAGAGAGGGTAGTCGAGGGGGAAGCTGACTACCAATAAATTTTTTTAAAAAGGTAATAAGTTTTTTTTTGCACTGATATCAACCAAACTCCGTAGTTTTGCAGGCAGTCGGGTTCAAGCCCCAACAATTTAATTTGGTTCACTTGGTGATATTAGTCACACATTTGTTTTGGTTTTTTTTTTTACTTGAAATTTTTTTTTAAGCATTTAAGGGGACACCAGAGACAAAAACTTTGTCTACTCAAACGCTGTAAGTCCGCTCAGTTCGGATTAGTTCCCAAAATTTTTTCTTGCTTTTTATATTTTTTTTTGGATCGTGTTTCCCTTGCTCGCATCGTATATATATAACAAACATATATAAATTCAAATTTTTCCTTGTACTTGGACTGTACAAGTACGGCGATTTTTTTCATTATTTTTCCATTTTTTTTTTCTTCAAGACGCACACAATGCTGCGCTCTCCACCAGAGCAAGCGTCTAACAACCCAGCAATATGCACGGTGTGTCAAAGTGGCGATTTTAACCAGGCTACCAAGCCTGTCATAACTCCATGTGCACACGTGTTCCACCGAAAGTGTTTGGCACAATGGCTGGAACGACAGCCTAGCTGCCCAGTTTGCAGACGTGAAAGTACTCTTGCTGAGAGCAGGATATATAACCCCAGCGGATGAGTTATTCCTGGCACTAGTACGGGAGGCATGGTGACCAGGTCGCAAACTACCCAGCGACCTGAAACCCCAACGGTCTCGCCTACCCAGCCGCTCAATAGGACACAGGTTCTGGTAACCTCAAACCCGCGAGTCCAGGAGTCTAGTCCGGAACTGACTTCTCAGAGTAGCTCTGCAAATGTACAAGCGTTGTTGGCTGGTCTCAGGGGAGAGTTATCGGACGTGATAACCCGACAAATCAGTCAACAGATGCAAAGAATGCATATACAGCAGCCCGAGGTTCCGCCACCCGTAAATAGACCTCACAGCCAGAGACAAGCCCGCTTCGGTGAGGCAAACACATCACGACAAGGTAGCCTTAGATACAGGAGACGGTCGGCCAGTCCAATGAGGCATTGGAAATTGATATATGACGGTAATAACTCACACCTACGAGCGGAAGAGTTCATCTTCCGAGCGGAAGTTATGGCTATACATACCTTAAGCAGTGACTACAACCTAATGGCCGAAAACTTTGCTACCATCTTAAAGGACAGACCCCTCGAGTAGTACTGGCAGTACCTACGCTACCACCCTGAACCTAGGTGGGACGATTTGAAGCCGTCATTCTGTTGAGATTGGACACCTCCGGTGCACGACACGGACACACTCCGGCAAATGCTCTCCCGTAGACAACAAACTGGAGAAACATTCCAGTTTTGCCTGCAAGACTTGCTGTCTCTCAGGTAGAGACTAGGCCTTCCTATGCCAGAACCCAAATTTATAGAAATCGTCAAAGATAATTTGCTACCTGCCACCCAACAGCAAATATGCCTCCTTCCAACTTACAGCATTGCACAGCTGCAATCGCTTGTTATGCCAATAGAAGGAGTCCTTCACAGGAATAGACCGAGGTATCATTCTAATGTACGGAGACTGGACGAGGTAAATGCGGAAGCGCCTGAGCACTGGCCAACAGATCCTATCAGCGCAAACCCCGACAGCGAGCTGGTCAGGTACGAAACCCCGGCGGAAGACTGTTCGGCGATATCGCATGAGAATCCCTGTTGAAATTACGGTAAAGCTGGGCACTGGCATAGGCAATGCCCGCTGCCTAACACCGGGGTATACTGCTACGGGTGCGGATTAAGAGATGTTTATATTAATAATTGCAAATATTGTAGTCGAAAAAACTTCCGTCGAGGCGGGAACAACGCCACCAGTTCTCGTCAGACCCCGTCAGCGAACAATCCGAACCGTCCAGCAATCAATCGTCAGTAACCCCACACAAGGCCAACCCAACCTCTCTTGACAACATAACCTCCCGAATTCCGTCGGAGACTCATGTACCCGAACAAGTCCAAATAGCACAGAACGGAGCACCGAAGAATAGGAAACCTACAGTGTTCCCTCTGAAGCCGTATCATCTCCGGCTTCAGGAATATGAGGCAGCCAGGAACGTATATTTGCCGAATCGGCGGAAAGCATTTCGACGATTGCCAATCAGCCTACAATCCCAAAGGCTAAACGCTCCACGAAAAGACTGCGTAAATTTTGGCGACGCGTCACATCTAATCGACATCGTCTAGTAGCTGGCATCACTTCAATGCCGAAAGATGTAAGACCGTACGCACAGGTCAAAATGCTAGGGCAGGAGTTCAACGGGCTGTTAGATAGTGAAGCGAGCGTGAGTTGCCTGGGAGGTCAAGCAGCGAGAAAGCTTCTCCAAGAAGGCCAAGTCACATATAAGAAATACGCAACATCCGTCAAAACAGCTGATGGAACCTCTCAGCAGGTAAGCGGTCACTTGGACACAGATATAGAGTTTCAAGGCAAACGACATTTTATCCGGGTATATGTCATACCGAGCCTGTCTCAAGACCTTGGTTTGGGAAAGACACATTTAGTGCAACATGCTATCGACGTCGGAGAGGCCACCCCGATCAAGCAAAGACACTATCCTATATCTCCCGCTGTACAGGCACTCATGGATGCGGAACTTGAGAGGATTGTAATGATGTTGCCTTCTTTTCTTTTAACCGATGAATTGGAAAATGGAATAAGAGCTCGGCGAGAAAAGGCTCGGCCAATTTATCAGCACTTTGATTGTTTGGCGCCTAAGGACCGCCGTAATTAGGAGGGGAGAAGGTGGTATTGGCAATTCTGCCAAAAGTATCCGGACTGGATATAATTGAAACTACTACCTCTCTGTCCAAAGAGTTACTTTCGCTTTATTCAAATGTTACTTCTATATTTATACAAATTTTCTTATCCCTACTTGAGTTATGTGTGTCAAATTAACAAAGGAAAGTTAAGTATCGGAAGTAAAATGCAATAACAGCATTATTGGTTATTGATTTCAAAAAAAATCCAGAGCATGCAAGTTCATTATTAGTCAATGTAATTGCTATGACTCATCGGCATACGAAAATCACAAGAGTTCAATGAGTTCATTAAAAGATGTAAACAAATCATCAAGAACTCATGTCAGCAATTTGACGCGTGCCGTAATTAATCCTTTTACCTTTGCGCAGTGGTCGTGTTTGTTTATTTTTATTCTTTATTACGAGTGAACCATCTGGGCAATTACGCTAAAGAAAGTCGTGTAAGAAATATGAAACTTTTCTTGACTTTGTTCTAGCAATTTGTGCTTGTTGTTATATAACGAGCTTACTTGCTTCGAGATTTCTTTCTTTTGTGAATTTTATTATTAATAGCTTTTGATACAAATATTACAATTGATTAATTTATGATTTGTAATTAATTTACAATGCTGTTGTGAAATGCATGCAATGTCCCTTTTGGAAAAAAAATTTTTTTGCTTAAAAAAAGTTTTTGTACAATCTTAAAATATTCTCCATGACTTCTTACATTGTAGTTCAATATATTTACAGGGACTTCCTATTAATTTCTATGGCTTATTACATTGTTATTCATTATGATTATAGTGTATATATTCATATATTTTTCATATTTTTTATTACATTATTATTCCTTATTCATAATATTATCTAGGTTTTATTACCTTATTATTTATACATGTTACATTGCTTACTTCTAATTACAGTAGTTTTGAATTTTTTTAATCTGTTATTGTGTACTTCTTTTATTACATTGTCAATTTTTATCTTAGTGTTAACATTATTAGTATCTATTACAATATATGGGCCTTTATATGGCGGTTCATTTTTTCTTTTATTACCTACTCTTAGTAGTACTTTATCTCCTATATTAATAGTTAATGGATGAATTATCTAGTGCTCTCTTTCTTTTTGTCTTGGAATTCTCCAGTAGTGATTTTGCTATTGTGTGACTTTGTTGCAGGCGAAATTTCAGTTCTTTCGCGTAATCGTCTAGATTGTAGACGGGGCTTGTGTTGTCATATGTTATCGTGTTTGGTAGTGAGGCTAATTTGCCAAATATTAGCTCATATGGAGATCTGTTGGTTTTTTTTTATACGATGTGGCCAAATCCTAGGGGACAACCCTTTGATGCGTTAGCATAGTTTTGGCCGGAAGAAAATTAGGATAAGGGAAGTGAAGAATTGAGTCTTGTTTTTGCATTGCTGCGAGCTAGACAACAGCCCAGAGACGGAGTGGATTATTTTAATTTCTTAATAAAAGCTCACGGGGTCATCTGGTCTCGAACCCAGCATGGCATGTTGGTCTTGCCGCTCAACGTATTGATCCAACTCCGTCTCCGTCTCCGTCTGGTTTCCGAGTGTGGTGTGATGTTATAGCAGAATGTGTAGTAGGGTAGCCATTCATTCCACTCATTATTCTGATTTATCGATAGTAGGTACTCGTTAAGTACTCTATGGTTTCTCCCGATTGCACCTAGTGTTTCATGGTGAAATGGTGTTGAGGTGGCACGATCAATGTTAAAAATCTTGCATACTTCAGAAATTAATTGGTTAACGAATTCAGTACCAAGATCTGTTTTCAATACCTTGAATGAATGTGGTGTGATGTTATAGCAGAATGTGTACTAGGGTTGCCATTCATTCCACTCATTATTCTGATTTATCGATAGTAGGTACTCGTTAAGTACTCTATGGTTTCTCTCGATTGCACCTAGTGTTTCATGGTGAAATGGTGTTGAGGTGGCACGATCAATGTTAAAAATCTTGCATACTTCAGAAATTAATTGGTTAACGAATTCAGTACCAAGATCTGTTTTCAATTACTTTCTTTTTTTTTGTTTTAGAATTACTTTCTCAACTAATATCTTAGCAATTGTTTTGGCTTCTTTGTTTTCCATAGGAAATGCCTCTACGTATTTTGTCACTTGGCATTGGCAAGTCAGAATGTATCTGTAAAATTTACTTTGTTTCATAGGTCCTACTGTATCAACTTCTAAAATTTCGAAACTGTCACTTGGTGTGTTTGTTTCTACCATTCTTTCTTTGGTGTGTCTTATTAATTTGTTGCATTTACATTTCTCACAATTGTTGATGTATGCTTTTACCATTTTGCTGAGATTCTTCCAACAAAATCTTTGTTTTATTTTGTTAATCGTGCGTTTGACTCCTGAATGACCACCTGTATGTGGTGTGTCGTGAAATTCTTTGATTATTTTTAATTGTTCTTCATTATTTTTTATTCTACTCGGGGGTTTAAATATTATTATCTGCAAGCTTTGTTTTCCTTTTACTTTCAACTGATTCTGTATATAATTAAATTCTAAGTTTAGAATCGGATTTTCACTGTACTCGATTGCAACTTCCTTTTTTGATATGAATATATTCTTCTTTTTATTATGTCTTCTCCTTTGGATATCCTCATTTATCTTTAAGAATTTTAATACTTTTATGTTTCTTGTTTCAGAAATTGAAGTGCACTCGTGGATGAATAGTTGATCAGACAATTCTTCCTCACTTTCAATATCATTCTTATATTCATTTTTATCACGTGATTTCAATTCTTTAGCTTGATTTCTCGTCATTATTTTAACTTGCGTCGTTAGAATCATTTCTTTTAGCTTGTCCGAGTTAATGTTTATTCTGGATAGTGCATCTGCATTCGTATTCAATAATCCTTTTTATATATGATTTCAAAGTCATATTCAGATAGTTCTAAGCGAATTCGCGTCATTTTTGATGACGGATCTTTATGTGTGAACAAACTTACTGTTGGAAATAATTTGAAACGCACGCTTCGTTTTAGTGTTTATTCTAAGAGATGATAATTCAAACTGATATATTAACAAGAATACTACAAATATGAGTTCAAAAGAAAAAGTATACAATGTCTTAGTAATTGTACGTTACGGTAAATTTCATTTGCGTTAGTATCGTAATACAGTCTTGTAAATAATTTTAACATCCTCGGGCGGCGGCGACTTCCCTCAATACAAGAGGGTAGATATGCTGTATAGGTCGTTTCAGCTTTGATCCATTAGGAAATCGCAATTCGCATGCTCTCACTCTGTTGTCCCGACCGGGGAAGACTTGTTCGACGACTGCCAATTTCCAGTGAACTCTTGGGGTGGAAGGGTCATATACCAACACTACTTCGCCAGGCGCTAGCCGCGTCGTAAATGACTTTCCGCTGTTATGAAAAGAACGCAAAAGTTTTATATATTCGTTAGTCCATCGTTTTGAAATGTAAATAATGCTTTTGCACTTTGATTTCCACGCTTTTCTTAACGAAGAGGCTGTTATATCTTCAGTCTTTTGAATGTTTTCAGTGGCCCAATTTCCAAAATTTCTTAGAAAAGTATTCGGTATTAAGGGTGCCAGATCGAAAGGGTCGTCGCACATATACGTTAATGGTCTGTCATTTATTATGTTTTCGGTCTCTAGTATAAGTGTTAAAAGTTGCTCGTTGTCGAGTGTTGCTCCTCTTATTGTGATCTTCAAGATGTCTTTAATTATTCGTATAACTCGCTCCCAAAACCCACCCCACCATGGGGCCCTTTCCACGATGAATTTCCAACGGATGCGATGATTTGTTAGAAAATTTTGAGAAGCTTCCTTCCGAAGTACATTCGTAACTGTCGGTAGTTCCTTGGACGCTCGTCGAAATGTTGTCGCGTTGTCTGAATAAATAATCTCCGGCACGCCTCTTCTCGATATAAATCGGCGCATTGCTAACAAGCAACCTTCCGTAGTCAGACTATTTACAAGTTCTAAATGAATACATCGTACAGCCGCACAAGAAAATACAAGAATGTACATTTTAATCGTTGGTCGTTGAGGAGCTTCCTTGACGTACAATGGACCAGCAAAATCAATTCCCACGGTGTTAAATGGTCTTACTAGTCGGAGACGGTCTCTTGGCAGGGGAGCGAAAGGCTGAGTCAGTGGTTTAGATCTAAATTTTCTACATACCAAGCAATTTTGTAACGTTTTCTTCACAAGTTGTCTCCCCTTTATTATCCAAAATTTTTCACGAAGTTTGAAAAGCGTTGCGTTAACTCCAGTGTGAAACTGTCTTTGATGTACATCGTTTATAATGAGTCGCGTGAGATAACAGTTTGGCAAAATAACAGGATGCACAAAATTTATCGATTCGTCTAGAGATTGGAGACGTCCCCCAACTCGAAGCAGTTTCTCGTTGTCTAATTTTGGATTTAGGTTTAGGATCTTCGATGAGCTTGGGAGTTCTTTGCCTTTCTGCAATGACAGAATTTCGTTATCAAAGTATGAGCGTTGAATATATTTTAACCAATATCTCTCAGCATCGATTAGTTCCTCCGCTGTTAAAACTAAATTTAAATATGATGACTTCCGTTGTATACGCTTAATAAATCGTAAAAAGAAGGCAGTTACTCGTAACAGGCGTTTCCAGCTGCTAAAGTTCTCTGGTGATATTAATGAGTCTTGCTCGTTATTATTAGTCTCCTCAATCACTAATGCTGTCGTTAAAACAACTGGAAAATTATCCATTTGGCAGTCCTGTTGGGGCCACTGGGTAGATTCCTGTGCAAGCCAGGTTGGTCCATAACGCCAAACGTCAGATTTTAAAAATTGCGATGCACTTAGTCCTCGCGTCAAAAGATCAGCGGGGTTTTGATTTCCTGGGCAATGTCGCCATTCATTTATATTAGATTTAGCTTTTATTTCTTCCACGCGATTCGAAACGTACGGCTTCCATCTCTTTGTACTTCCAAGAATCCAGTGTAAAGTTATCTTCGAGTCGGACCATAAAAAACATTCGTCAAATACTGCTTTAAGCGATCTGATTAAATAAAACTTCAATCTCACAGCAATCGTTGCAGCTGTAAGTTCCAATTGAGGAAGAGTTACTTCTGGATCTGGATTTAATCGCTTGAGTGGAGCCACCCGATTCTTTGCGCATAAAAAGGTAGTGAAAATTTCTCCATCTTCGCTGGTTAACCTGACAAAAGCTATAGCTCCGTAAGCTTTCTTGCTGGCGTCTGCGAAAATGTGGATGTCTATTTAAAATCCGGTCATAAATGAAAACATTGCGAGGAATGCTCATGGTCTTTAACTCCAATAGATCACTCAATATTGCTTTCCAATTCTGCAGGTGGTCCTTCGCTAAAATTTCATTCCAGGCAAATTTGTCTCTCCACAAATCTTGAAAAAGAACCCTGAGACGAATCGTGACTGGACATAGCATCCCAATCGGATCGAATATTCTTGCTATAGATTGCAAAACGTTTCGCTTGTTCCCAATTGGATTTTCGTCTAGAAAGCTCATTAGCGACTCAAAACAGACGGCTATACCATCAGAATCATTATACCAAATAATTCCTAACACCTTTTGAAGAGCTGACACGTCACTTTCTGGAAAAATCGTTCGAATTCGTTGCTGATTTGTATTCCACTTACGCAAGTTCATGGATGCTCGCTGCATAATGGCCTTACTTTCAATAAATAATTTAATGGCCATTTGTTCGTTTGGCAGACTTACCACCAAGTCATCCATATAATACGAATCTTTCAGTATCGCACAAGTTTCACTAAAGAGTTCGGCTTCCGATTCTAAATGTTTCTTCAAGGTTGCTGACAGCAGGAATGGACTTGATGTCACACCAAATGTAACTCTGGTCATGCGGTAACTCACAAGCTGGGGCAATTCTCCCGGATTAGTTATCGGGCATGCAAACCAAAACAAGCGGTGACTGTCGCGATCTTCCTCTTTTAAAGCAAGCTGCAAAATGCCTTTTCTATGTTCGCGGTAATCCCGATTTTCCCAAGTCGAAAATTTAGGATTATTTTTAAAATATCCGGTAGCAAATTGGTCCCAGTGTGCAGATGATCATTAAGGGATTGAGCTTCTGGAGCATGAGAAGAAGCATCAAAAACAATTCTGATTTTTGTGGTCGATTTATCGAGTCGATATACGGGCCGATGAGGCATGTAATAACACCTCTTGACTTCGTTTTCATTTGACACCAATTCTGCAACTCCCATTTCGATAAACTCGTTCATTACCTTGTCGTAATCAAGCAGATTTTGAAATTCCACTGAAAGTTTCTTTACTAAGCTCCAGAGCCTTTTCTTGGCAACATTCTTACTGTCCGCTAACGCTAACGACAAATTTTTCCACGGTAAGGACGCCTCATAACGCCCATTTGATTTGCTAATACAATTAGCTTGTAAGTTATTCGTTTTTTCGTTGTGGTCTATTTCGTTAGATTTAATACCCAAAACATCTAAGTCCCAAAATTTCGTTACATCGTTTTCTTCGATGACAAATGTGGCTAAAACTCGAGAAGATTTAACTGTTTCTCTATTGTTCGACAAATCGGTACTTACAGGATGGGGTCCTTGCAGTGTCCATCCAAAAATTGTTTCGATAGTCACTAATCGTTTAGTAATTCGTTGAATTTGGCCTGTTGTTGCGGCCCAACAATAATCAGCACCCAAAAGCACATTAATTCCTGATTCCATCACAAAATCGTTGTCTTGAGGGACATCGGCTAAATTTAACCCTTCAAGTTCACTCATTCGAGCGTTCGGTACTGGCAAGAACTCGGCACATATCTCAGGTACGACAACTGCTTCAATTGTTATATTAGAATCACCGTATCTGCTCGTCAGCTTTAGAGATACAACATTATATCGTTTCGTTTCACTTATACCACTATTACCGAAAGGTAAAATGCTCATTTGCACCGTTTTTAGAACAGGTAAATTCAATCGTTCGGCTATATGCATGCGAACATATGATTTTTGACTCGCACCATCGAAAATCATTCTAACAATCAATTTTTTCGTTGATACCGGTGCTGAAGCAACCACTCGCGCCGTTTGCAATAACGTTATTGATTCTCCACTACACTGAGCATATGCGCACAAGTTTGTTGTTTTTGATTTTGCGGCACACATGTTTTCATTAGTATTCAATGTATTCTTTTGTTTTCGATATGAAGGATCGCACATAGTTGTAGCATGCCGGCCAGAACACTTTTTACATGATAAATAATTATGACGACAAAACTTCGATTTATGTCCACTACCCAAACAACGAAAGCAGTTTCCGCTCTTTAACAATATTTTCTTCTTTTCGCTTATGGGCATTGCTTTATCGCATTCACTCGTTTGATGCACTGTGGATTTGCAGAATACGCAGAAAGAATCCGAAGTATTGTTTGTAGCCGTAGTTTGTACTCCCCGACCTTCTTTATCAAGGCATCCCTGTATTGTGGCAGTTTTATACAGAGAAGCTCGTTCCATCGACTCAACTTCACATTTGAGGAATTGTAATATACTCTGTATTTGTGCGTCACACCCGGACAGTGTATTGCTACAAGAGCTGTTGACGTCGGTGTTGCATTACCATCAACATTTTCTGCATTGTCTTCTTTTACAGATTGGCTGGGTCAAAACCTCCGTAAACTACAAGCCATGAACTGACGAATTTCACGCACACACATTAGGGCCGAAATGGTCTGGTTTTTCGATAAGTTTACATTGCTTCTTATGGCAGCCGGGGGGGTGATTTTTCTTTAAACTCATCCTAATGCCTAAACTATAACTTCTATGAAAAAATTGTTTTGTTCTACTTGAAGTAAACAAAACAATCTTTCGAATGAAGTAAAAATATTCATACCCTACTTAAGAAAATAATAAACATTTTTAAGCCTAAAAGTGCGGAAGTGGAAATTTAAAGAAAATACAAGCGACAGAGCATGGTCGGACCATGACTTACTGCTTGCGTTTAGGATGAAAATTTGGTTTGCGACTAAAATTTCACGTTCAATCAAAGATTTCTTGTTATTTTGCTTAATAAGGTGTACATGTTTTTACTTTATTAGAAAGATCATTTAGTCTGCTTTAAGTTAATATAAGACTAATTTTTTCTTATAACTAATAGTTTTGGCGCTAGGGCGAGTTTAAGGAAAAATGACCCCCTGGCTACCATAAGAAACAATGTAAATATGACCATTCAGTCAGACCATTTACGACCTCATTTAAAAGTCCAGTTCATGGCTTGTAGTTTACGGTGGTTTTGGCTGGGTTCATTTCGTCGCATGTATTCAATACGCAACACAGATGGAATGGCTTTCATCAGAATTGGCTTAAGTATCACACTGTAGTGGGTCGTTGGTACCCGCAAAGCTGTAAGCGAACGTATACCCGCTACAGCTAAACTATAGAGACGACGAAGTCCATTTACATCGTGAGCATTTTTTACTTGTGGTAGGGCCATCAACTGCTGTACAGTCATATCAATCAATCGTTCCGTATTGCCAAACAATAGGGCGATAGCACTGTCATAGCATTCGTTTGATGGTGTGAAGCCTTCAAGTGTTCGAGCCGCAGGTCCCGTTAAAGCGGTCTGCAGATAGTGAAATTTTTCAATGCCCGTTAAACTGGCGTTTTCATGGACCGCGGTTTGAAATTGCTGCCAAAATATGAGCCAATCCTTACGATCTCCTCCGAAAGTCCTCAACTTTAATCGCTCTAGTTTTGTGGAGTTTTGTTTTGGAGGTTCAGGCCTTGGTGATACGCTTGATGCTACGTTGATGCAATGCAATTTTTCCTTAAGCTTATTGAGGCGCAGATTGAGTCGGCTTATAACGTTAATAGCGATATCCTCATATTCAGCAATTTTTTCCGTTTCACGTTGGATGTCTTCACTTTTAATTAATTCCTTTTCACGAATCTCGTTATTAACGTTTCGTAAAGAATTATTTGCCGCCGTTAATCGTTCTAAGAATGATTGCAACTCTTCCTCTAAACTATCTAGATCCACGCATTCCCCGATTTGCGAGTCAGGACATTTCAAATAATCAGTCGCGGACTTCGCGAGTTTAGTTATCTGACCACGGTACGACGTACGCGACGCTTCGAGACTCATAGCAACTTCTTTTAAGACCGTTCGATAGATCGTTCCCTGATTTGTTTTAAATATCAATCTTCAAAGACTATTCGTTATACGTTTCAAATTCGCCCGACAGAATATAAGCACGTTCCCGGGTTTCGGCACCAATGTTGGAAATAATTTGAAACGCACGCTTCGTTTTAGTGTTTATTCTAAGAGATGATAATTCAAACTGATATATTAACAAGAATACTACAAATATGAGTTCAAAAAGAAAAAGTATACAATGTCTTAGTAATTTTACGTTACGGTAAATTTCATTTGCGTTAGTATCGTAATACAGTCTTGTAAATAATTTTAACACTTACTAATGGTCGATGATCAGTTATTACTATGAATTTTCTTCCGTATAAATATGGTCTGAAGTGTTTTGTTCCCCAATATATTCCTAGAAGTTCTTTTTCTATAATTGGTTTTTTCAACTCATGTTTATCAAGTGTTCTACTTGCGTAAGAGATAGGTAGGTCTCTGCCTATTGTTCCTTGGGATAAAATTGCGCCTAGTGCAAAATTTGATGCATCTGTCGTTAAGAGGTTTTGTGAAGTCAGGGTATTGTAATATTGGTGGGTTAGTTAGTTTTTGTATAAGAGTGTCAAAGGCTTTTTGGCATTCTTCCATCCAGATAAAGGGTGTATCTTTGCGTGAAAGTAGGTTTAAGGGTTAAGCAATAGATGCAAAATTGTGTATGAACCTTTTGTAGTAGTTACGGAAAGCTAAGAAATTGCATTTTCGTGGGTTTAACTTTAGATTATATTGGCGTAATCGGTCAAAAGTTATGCAAAGGTTTTTATTGTGATGTTGCAAGCTGCATCCAAAGATTATTATATCGTGGACATATAAGAATGCCTCGGCATCTAAACCTGCTAGAGCAATCGTAAGCATTCTTTGGAAGCTATTGGTTGAGATTTTTAAACCAAAAGGTAGTCTTTTGAATTGGAAATGACCTTTATTGGTTGAAAATGCAGTTATAGGTCTTGACTGAGGCTGTAATTCTACTTGATGAAAAGAACCTGTTAGATCTAGCGTTGAGAAGTACTTGGCTCTTCCTAGATTGTCTAAGATGTCTTCAAGTCTGCTTAGGGGAAATTTATCGTCCATTATTTTTTTATTCAATTGTCGGAAATCGACTACCATCCTCCATTTCTTCTCGTCAGCTGTACCTTTCTTTGGTCCAACTAGTAATGGAGCGTTGTATGGGCTCGTTGATGGTTCTATGATGTTTTCTTTTAATAACTGATCCACTTGTTTGTTGATTTCGTCAACTTATGTTTGAGGCAAGCGATAATTCTTTATATAGACCGGATTATTGTCTGTAATATTTATCTTTTGGGTGTAAAAGTTGTTTATCGTTAGTATGTCACCCGTTAAGTAGAATATATCTGAATAATCTTTGCATATTTCATATAGGGAGTCTTTCGCTTTTTTATCTAAGTTATTGATATTCAATTCTTCTTTTAGTTTTTCAAAAGGTATTTTTTTATCTATTGGTGTTACCTTTCTTATGAACGAATATTTTTGAAGCGGGACTATTTTTAGTTCTGGCACTTCAATGGTGACATCCTCTTCTAAGGTGTTAAGTGATTTTACATGCACAATGCCTTTTGAGGGTATAATGGTATTTGCAATAAATATGCCATCTTGTAGTTCCTGGTTTAATACTATACAGTCTTCATTTACCTTAATGTTCAAGGCTTGATATATTTGCGATCTCGCGGGAATCGTAATGGTTTTGTATTCAGGTATCCTAGTCATTATTGGTATAGTTATATTCTCTGTCTCCGTGCAAACTGTAAGGGTAAAAAGTTCATACATCCAAATTTATTTAAATTTACATCCAAATTTATTTAAAAAATCTAGTCCAATTAAACCGTCTGTTCTAATTGGAAAGTCGTCTTTTACGTAATTTATGTTTTATTGTTTCTCCTCCAATTTAAAAGTTTAATATTATCGTACCAATTGTTTCGATTTCGCCATTGGTTATTCCTTTTATTTTGCAGGATTCTTTTCTTAATGCTAAATTTCTTATTAAGCTCTTTTCCTTTATTATAGATATGTCTGCTCCCGTATCTATGCATTTCGGGATGTTGCATTACTGCTAATATTAACATAGTTCGTTAGATTATTTATGTTTAATTTATGTACTTTTATGCATTGTTTATTTGGTACTCTTCTTGCCCTGAAAGTCGAGTTTCGGGGACTTCCTGTCCGTTTCCCGAATGTACTACATTTATTCGTCTAAAAATACGGTTCTGATTCGGTATGTTACTTGCTCTGTTCGCTCGGTTCCCTGTGCGGTAGTTGATTCGGTGTGTACATTGGTTATTGAAGGTACTTTGAGGGAATTGATACTTTCTGTTGATTGTGTTATTATAGCTGTTCCTCTGTTGATTCCTGTTACTTCGAAAGTTCTGACCTCTTCTGTTGTTTATATGGAAAGATTGGTTGCGCTGATTGTTAGAGAAGCGTATTGGAAATGATGAGAATCTGAGAATGTTCCCTATTTGTCCGTTATCAGAGCCAATCTCCGTCGCTAGTTGCACAGCATCTGATAGTGTTTTAGGTTGTGCAGCAAATACTGTAGGTTTCAGTGGTTCTCTTAAACCTGATTTAAAAGCACTGAGTGCTAACTGATCATTCAGTTTAGCTATTATTTGCCTGTTATCTTCCCCTTGTTCATTTATCTGTATATTGTTAAAATCTGCGACCAGTGATTCGATTTTATTTGAAAAGTCTTGTACTGATTTCTTACCTTGATAACTCTTGGCTAATTCGTTTTGAATTCTCAGAGGGATTTTGTTGGATTTAAAAAGTTTATGCAACGTTGTCCTGAGGCTTGAAAGTGAAGTTGTTGCTGGTTCATTATAAATCTTGTTGCGAACTCTCTCCGAGATTCTTGTTTTGATCACGAAGTTGACTAATTTCTTTTGTTCGGCTGCATTTTGTAAGGAATCATGTAGAAATTCTATTATATTTATGAAGTTTGTGAGATTTTTCGGATCTCCATTGAACTCCGGAACAAGTTTTATTGTTGCTGTCATGTCAAAGAAAGCCATCTTTCTATTAGAGAATTCCAGTCTGTTATCTTGAGCTGTGTTATCTTCCTCCGCCATTGATTTGTCTAAAATAATATATTCTTCTTTCTTTCAATTTATCAGTAAGATTTCTTTTTCCTAAAAAATTTTCTGCACTATAAGTTCGATTCGGTTTCTTTTTAAAATTTGACAGTAATCTATTTAATTCTTCTATATTTTGTTTTAACTCTTTCATAATGGATTTTTATTTTGTCATTTTTTTTCATACAGTTATTTTGCTTACTTTCTTAGATACCGTCAACTGGGGTGACTTTGTCTCAATTTTTGTCAAATTCTAAATAAGAATGATGTTCTATAATATTTATTATAAGAATTTCAACGTGAGATATATGTTTTATTTATTATCATTAGCTTATGAAAAGGTCTGTACAGAATTTTAAATATTTTTATTTTTTATCTACATGTAGTAATTTTTCGCACAAAGTGAGACGAAGTCACCCGCACATGGGGTGACTTTGTCCCAGTTTTCAAAATCTGTGATTAATGCTGTTATCTATGTTATATTTTTTTTTAATTTAAACAAACAATATACTGCTTATTTGTTTTCTTACATACATACTCAAGAAAACAAAGGATTTATATGTTTACTTACCAGTATAATTGAGTGATCTGTAGATATTCACCAAATGAAAGTTTTTAACCAACAAACTTCACTCACAATTCAGAATTAACTCTTACGCGCATATAAAACGCGCAATTTACGCCAAATGGCACTTCGCAGAATTAAAAATAAAAGAAACAGTTCACGATAGCGATTGTGAATGCAGCTAGTTGAAATGGTTATTCACAGAACTAGTTACTACAGTTATAATACTGTTTTACTAAGTGAGACAAAGTCGCCTCGAAAGAGACAAAGTCACCCCACTTGACGGTACGTAATTATTTATTTTCTTTTTTATGTAGAAATAACTTATAATTAGGATTATTAATATGATTATTGCTATTAGTAGGTATTTTACGTCTTGTACATGTTCCGTAAAAATATTTGCATCCAAAATGGAATTCGATGAGGGTGCTGCTACAGCTATGTTGTTAGTTGGTTGATTCGTTACTGGTTTTGATTCGTTACTGGTTTTGATTCTTCTCCTCCCATTATAATCTCTTTCTTCTTAATGAAGTCGTCTGCTGCTGTGGATTAGTCGCATAAAAGACTTCTTTTATTTCGTTGTTACTGATACATTCGCCAGTCGGTAAAGATTTGCTAGGTTTCTTCTATGACGTACCGCTTTTCCTCCTCTTGTCTTCTTTCGTAGTACTGGTTCTGGCTGTTGTAGCTCCTGTTTTCGCTGTTTGATTTTTCTGGCTCTGTATTCTTGTAGTGTTATTGGTTTAGGACCTGCGTGAGGGTTGCACCTGATTGCCTCCTTCAGTTCTAGTTCGTATGTCTTCACCTGTGCTAGTAGTTGGACTTCCTTCACTGCGAGTGTTTAGTTTTCTTTTGTTTGCTCTTCCTTCGTTTTGTTTTTTTATTTTCACTGGTAGTATTCTTTTAAGTATATATTGTAGTTCGTTGTGCAGGGTCACCATGTAATGATGTTGCCTTCTTTTCTTTTAACCGATGGATTGGAAAATGGAATAAGTGCTCGGCGAGAAAAGGCTCGGCCAATTTATCAGCACTTTGATTGTTTGGCGTCTAAGGACCGCCGTAATTAGGAGGGGAGGAGGTGGTATTTGCAATTCTGCCAAAAGTATCCGGACTGGATATAATTGAAACTACTACCTCTCTGTCAATGTAATTGCTATGACTCATCGGCATACGAAAATCACAAGAGTTCAATGAGTTCATTGAAAGATATAAACAAACCATCAAGAACTCATGTCAGCACCCGTTGAACAATCCGGCGTTGGTATGTCGTCGGTACCAACGATCGAGCACCCACGTTTTTATACACGTGCACGCGCAGCATTATTGACAATAATGAGGCTTGTATGAGTATGTGTAGAACGTTGGTGCACCACCGAAATACCAGTAGCACTTGGTGGTATTTCATCTCTGCTGTCACTTAAAAGGAACTTCGAAATCTCCTCGCAGTTCCCGCACCAACGCCTCAAAAAATTATGGAAAAAGGTGCTGTGAGGCCTCCTTCGAAAGAAATGCAGGCGTTATCGCAGTAAACAACCTCGTCGAAACATTCATCACCTACGTTTTCACAGTCTTCAAAATCATCACTTTTGTCGCAGTCATCTTGTCCCCAGACTATCCATTTTAAAGATTTCTAATATTGTTTACAACACTTATTAATAAACTATTTCATGCTTTAAACAATGTGTAATAATTTTCTTTGAAATTTTTTTACTTCATAGGTAAAACATAAGTGAAGTGTCCGTAAAATGTAGGTGGAGCAATTAGTAAAAGAGCAGTGAAGTATGCGTAACGCGTGAGGCTCACCGACTTGCGTTTGTCGGTGAAACCGCCGTAACATGTACGTAAACTCAGTCCCAGAACGTGCGTACAGACATTTTCAGCGTTGAGTTTCATACGCCGGACCGCTAAAAAGCCTACGGAAAACGTTGGGGGCGATAACGTATTTTCGGCTTTTCGTTGGTAAAATGTTCAACGGGCAATTTGACGCGTGCCGTGATTAATTCTTTTACCTTTACGCAGTGGTCATGTTTGTTTATTTTTATTCTTTATTACGAGTCAACCATCTGGGCAATTACGTTAAAGAAAGTCGTGTAAGAAATATGAAACTTTTCTTGACTTTGTTCTAGCAATTTGTGCTTGTTGTTATATAATGAGCTTACTTGTTTGGAGTGAATTTTGTTATTAATAGCTTTTGATACAAATATTACAATTGATTAATTTATTATTTGTAATTAATTTACAATGCTGTTGTAAAATGCACTACACTGTCATATATTAAAAGTAGGAGTTGAAAGTAAAGACAGGTACAAAACTCTTAATCATACACTAGCTCTCATACACTCGCTTATTCCTTGTTAATTGTTCCAGACAGCCACCCGAGGTTTGCTATTGGAACTATGTCGTAACCAGGGCTGGACATAGTCATTGGATGGGGAGGACCAGCCCTATAAGCCTCGTATTATCTGGAGGCTGAGGCTGCTTCTCATCAGGAGCTTGACATCCTTTTTTTGTATTCCTTTTGTTTTTCATCCCCTTAAAATATTGTGCGTTCCTTTTTTTTGTCTTCGGTCCATCATTAGGACAATAAAGAGTGCCCGCATTAAATTTCGGGTGAGAGTACTGAGGTAAGTGAGGCAAGATCTCACCCCGATCCGGCGAGCTCAGCACGGCTAGCAAGGCGGGCCCCGCACTTCTTCGGTCATCAGACAGAGCCTGCACGGCTGTACTTACGCTCACCCTGGTATTTCCCTTAGAATAAAGAACTAGAAGAAAGGACATCATTCGGAAAAATGTAAGCATTTTGCTATATGTAGTAGAACCCAAGCGATGTGTGCTTTTCGACATGAAAGTAGTAAAATTATGCTTGTATACAGAAGGGGCCAACTCATTTTGATAATATTTTAAATTAGGTGTTTTTAAAATATATTCTTATAACACTTTTAATATAATATAACTTTGCCCGAACATATTTAATTAATTTACTTAATTTTACTATTTAAAAACACTTTGCTTATGCCCCAAATATTTCAGTATTACTGAGACGACTTTGATTTCAAGGCGACATTCGGTCCAATTTGACATTTCAGGCGTCATTCCCCCTTAACCCACTCGCCACTTGGCGTTGAAGCAAAAAGGGTTTTTACTTAAGATAGTCTTTCCTCTCGTTCTTTATTCTAAGGTATTTCCCATAACCTTCCCAATCCCTATTGGTTGTGAGTGCGACTAGGTTGTGACCAAAAACTTAGTGGTGTTCACAACCCTCAATCCAATTCATGACCTCATGCTGCCGTATGATGGCAGCATGGGTACACGAATTCTCCGACTTATACCACAACAACAGGCGTTAATTAAGTCAGATTTAAAATGGGGCCAAAAGTAAATTTAAAATCTTGATAATTCCTTAAAGAATAATCTGATTTTAACTTCTCTGAATAAAATATTTAAGCTGGATATTAATTTTGACGTTATATTATAGGTCAAGCGAATCATCAATTTTGGTTTTTATATATTAAATCTTATTTAAGATTTCCTAAAAATTCCCCTTAAAAATTTTGTTTGGCGCCTTCGTGGTGCCAACGACCCAAAACATTAAAATCAGTTTTCACGTTAACCGCACAAATATTCTTACGAAACTTTTGCTTTTTTCCATAAATTGAGGTTTTGATTGAACTTCACATGTTTATAGAATGAATTTAGAAGTAATTCGAGTTATGCATTTGCAGGAAAAACGACTTCCCATCATCTTATTTCTATATATTTGCGCACGAAAAAACCGAACACTTCATGCTGATTAATTTATACAAATTCTAGGTTTTAAGGCACCTTAAGGTGTAATTTAACTTAAGGGTTTGTTCATAAGCGCGATGCGACTCCATGCGATTTTTTCGTTCATCTCACTTTTTGAATACTTTTGTTTCAGTCTGCGATTATTTTTCATCGTATGCCCGTTCACAAGGTTGACGAACGAAAATTTGTTTACATTTGACTTTGCACATAATTAGTGCTTTTAAGTAATATATCTCATTCCAAATATAAATATTAACAGTGAATCGGGAACGCGAATTTAAGTTAATGTTGTTAATAATTTTTTTAAAGGCAAAAAGAGAATATTTGTTTTATTGTTATTTTTACATTTGCTGTAAAATAATAATAATTAATTTTTATATCTAATAACACATATTACATACATATTATATTTATACAAGCCGTTTTTCATTCAACAAGCACTTTTCAAAAAGGTAAACAAACCAATTATGTTTGGTTAGAGCATTGCTGCGATTATTTTTACAATCGCAGCGGCGTTAGACAAAGCCAGCATGTCAAGTAACAGGTATATGACTTCAGCCAATCAAATTACAGTCGCATGCGACGAATCGCACTAGTGAACGAGGGTTAATTCACTCTAGGAAACTTTTTCACGCACAAAAGTAAACAACAAGTACGAAATATATTTCTCCCTCTTTTTAGTATACTTTCGTCTCTGTTAGTCAACGACCCCAGCTGATTTTAAATTCCTCGAGCAGCTTCACTCACGGATAGGAATTTTACACGGTACAGCGCTTCCTCTAGTTCTTTATTCTAAGTTTACAAATTAGATCTGTTCCCTAACAAGCACTAATGATAACTCGTGCTCACTAAAAGACACTGAAAGCTCTATTTGAATTGTAAAATCAACTTCCCCTCAAGCACTTTTTATCACTGTAAATTTTCTCAATGCTCGGTGTTATGAATTGTCAGTTGACATTTCTCATTCTTGGCACTGAAAAGTCCTCTGCGTTCCTCAACTCAGTGAAGTGTTATCCCCACCAACGCCATCTTGATAACTACAGGCCGTAAGGTAGAGCCAGTTTTTGGCCGCGACGTCACACAAAATGGAAAAAGTCATGATTCTGTCAACGCCATCTTGATAACTACAGGCCGTAAGGTAGAGCCAGTTTTTGGCCGCGACGTCACACAAAATGGAAAAAGTTGAAAAAGTCATGATTCTGTCATCCGAAGTTTTGTTTAATTTTAAGAATTGTTTTAAGTTTTAAACTCATTCTTAGCAAAGACTGAGAGTGAACCGTATAAAGAGTTATTTGTGGTAAAAGTTTTGTAACATTTAAGTGGTCAAGTAGATAAATTTTTTAGTTAAATTGAAAGTTTCGGCTAAATCGCCTCGGACTTTAAAGTAATATTGTGTGAGTTCCAGACATTATTTAAATGAAATAATTAGTGTTAGATAAAATTAACTTGTGAGATAATGTCGTGATAAAAGTTTCGTTTAGTTCAATTTAATTATGCGTGAGTTATCGTCGGTCAAAATATATTGGCAATATCCAGAAGAAATGTCAAATGGAAGGGAAGTAATGTCGTCCGCCCTTCAATCAAGCAGATGTAAACAACTCTCAATTACTTATAAAAGTGAAAGAAATTATGTTTAACTCTATTATAAGTAATAATAAAATAGTTTTTTGATGTTGTGAAAATATGTGGTACTAGTGCTTCGAGTTTTGTTGGTAAATGGGGACAAATCTATTGACAAATTTTACATTTGAAGAGTTGGCTTAGATTTTTCTCTAATTGCTGGCATTATACAACAAATTGTACGATAAATATGAAATAATCTGATTTAAAAATTTATTCGGAAGAATATGTGAAAATAGTGATTTAAATTAATCAGCTTGACATGTTCGGGTTTTTCGTGCGCAAATAAGTAGAAATAAGATGATGGGAAGTCGTTTTTCCTGTAAACACATAACTGGAATTACTGCTAAATTCATTCTATAAACATATGAAGTTCAATTAAAAACCCAATTTATGGATAAAAGCAAAAGTTTCGTAAGAATATTTGTGAGGTTAACGTGAAAACTGATTTTAATGTTTTGGGTCGTTGGCACCAGGAAGGCGTTAAACAAAATTTTTAGGAGGCATCAATAGGAAATCTTAAATAAGATTGAATCAATAAAAACCAAAATTTATGATTCGCTTGACTTATAATATAACGTCAAAATTAATATGCAGCTTAAATATTTTATTCAGAGAAGAAAAATTAAATTATTCCTTAACGAATTCTCAAGATTTTAAATTTACTTTTGGCCCCACTTTAAATCTGACTTAATTTACGCCTGTATTGTTGCTACCACTACATCGCTCGAAATTCTACTGCAAAAGAAATTTGCTTCACTAAAATCGAGTTACAGCGCTTCCTTTATTCTAAGTTTCTACCTTACGGCCTGTAGTTATCAAGATGGCGTTGCCTGTAGTTATCAAGATGGCGTTGCTGTAGTTATCAAGATCCCGTTGTCCCCACCAACATCACTGCACTTTTTCTCACTGAAAGTCAGGGAACAGACCTATTGGTTGGTTGACCAGCTCTGCCTAAAAGGTTTTCCAAGCGATATAATTTCATATAACAACATTTTCACATGTTTTATAATAGATTTTCGCTGTCGTTTTATTAAAATATTTTTTATTGGTGCGCACACATTGACAAAGTCGGAAAGAAATGTTTCATTGATCAGTGGGCCACTACAAGAAAACGTCAGAAACAGTGCGCAACGGAAACCGTGCTGAAAGAGTCTCATCGAAAACGCTATAAGCCCAAAATACAATGAGGCCGACACGTTATGATGACCAACTTTTGTCGGTAAAAATGTGGGTGTTATAATAAACTGACGCCGACATCAAAGATTACTCTACTAGATAAACGGCTTCGAACAAACTAGTAAAAAAATTTTGGTTGCTTTTTTATATTTCCCGCATCGGGCAACCCTGCAGTCAGAATTAAAAATTTGTTTTCCGGGCGATGTGTGCGTTTCGACATGAAAGTAGTAAAATTATGCTTGAATACAGGAGGGGCCAACTCATTTTGATAATATTTTAAATTAGGTGTTTTTAAAATATATTCTTATAACACTTTTAATATAATATAACTTTGCCCGAACATATTTAATTAATTTACTTAATTTTACTATTTAAAAACACTTTGCTTATGCCCCCAAATATTTCAGTATTACGGAGACGACTTTGATTTCAAGGCGACATTCGGTACAATTTGACATTTCAGGCGTCATTCCCCCTTAACGCACTCACCTCTTGGCCTTGAAGCAAAAATGCTTATCACACGTACAGGGTTTTTACCACTGACATGTATTAAACTGGACTGACTTATAAGCTGTCTCATATGGGTACAATTTTACTTTCAGTGGAGGAAAACCATTTTTAATTTCCAATGTTTACTGTGAATTTCCAGCTGTTCTAAGCTGAATAAAAGAACCAAATATATACGAAATGAAATATTTAATTTTAATCTTTTACATGGTTGTAAGGAAAATGTAAAAATCAGTGGAATTCCTGAATTAAAAATTACAAAAAAGGTTATTCTAATCTGCAAAATGCTTACCCAGAAAGAGATATAAAATGATTGTGAATATTGTCATCTATTTCTAACGCCAGCATTTAATAGGCGACATGACATTGGCTGTATTCAGCGGCACTCAGCCTTCCCAGCCGCTGGCAGCGGCTAAGCGCTGAGATATTCTGAATGCATTTTCTTACTTAGCCGCTAACTCAGCCTCTTGTCATATTTTCCAGCCCAAATATTTTCGGCTGAAGTAGGCTGAGTAAGAAGAAGACGATTTTTCCATTTGTTTGTTCCGTCAGTTTTTGCTTAGTGATAAATTTAGTAAAAATGGAAACTAAAAACTTTCAATTTGGCGAGTGCATTTACTCTGTAACAGACAATGCACAAGTTTTAAAAAGGCTGACAGCGGATAATTAACTAAAAACAGCGGGTAATTAACTAAACTAGCAGCTAACTTAGAATTTTCATTCAGCGCAAGCAAGCCGCTTTAACATAGCCTGACGTCACGCACATCAGCCTACGCTGAGAAGGCTGAGTGCCGCTGAATACAGCCATTGGCAATTAAGAAAACCATGTTGAAAAAAAAGATGCTTACCCAGAAAGGGACAACTAGCGAAAAGTGATACCATTTTCTTGAAGAAATTTCATGGCACCAGTCACTCCAGTATTATATATCTCAGTGGTTTTTACTTAAGATAGCCTTTCCTCTCGTTCTATATTCTAAGTTCTTCACTCATTAAAAGATCAGAATACATTGACGGTTTGAAAGGCTCTTACGCACACGAGTAACTAGCTCAGTCACGTGCTTCACATGAATTCTTTTTATTGGTGGTACTTTTTACTACAGTTCTCTCTTCGACAAGATTTAGCGGTACTTTTTTGACAGAAATATATGATTCTCTCCGAATGAGAACAGAATTTTGACAGGAATAAGTAATTCTCTCAAATAATTTTGACAGGAATAAATGACTGCACACTACCTGTACTCTTTATTTGCATGTATATTCTTAAGCCTTTAAAATCTGAATATATTTCGTTTTACTGTGGTGCCAGTGTTACTTTTTCAAGATTAGCTGGGTATTTTAGAGAGCCGGTTATCTAGTAGTAAGTAATCTTTGCCGCAGTGCCAGGAAGGGGAAATCAGTGGTCCGCTGAGTCTAGCAGTTTTGCTGTCAAAAGTCCCCTAGAACATGTTTTGACCTGTTTTGACAGCGACACTGCTAGAAAAAATCTAAACTCGTTTCGCACTGAAGTCCCATCGAAAACGTTATTACTCGTAGTATTTGTGTAATCAGTGGCCATTTCTTTGTTGTTAGTGAATTATTTATAAATATTTCTATATAAATGATTTAACAGATAACACAGCAAATATGTCTTGCGAAGTAAAGCCTTTTGGAAGTATTCCTGAGTTAAGTGAAGTTCAAAAGCTGCTAGGATTTTCTCATGGTAACATCTGATTGAATATTCAATTATATTTCTTATTTTAAATTTCATTAGTGGACTCGTGGCTGGGCTCAGTGTACTACTCTATCTCTCCTACTGGTGATGTAGTAGCATTTGGACATGGTCCAAAACTTGTTATTTTAAACACCAATTGGATCGAGTCCAAAGAAATCTCTGCATATACAATAACATGGAAAGGTGAATTAAAAAATCCAAATGATATCATTACTGCAATTATTTGCTTACCATTGTACGGGGATGGAATAAATTCAGTATCTGGACAACAATGGACATGTGTGGCAGTAGGTGTAGCATCAGGATCAGTTATATTTTACTCTGATTCCGGGCTTGAAGTTTTTTCGCAAAAATGGCATGAAGAACCCGTGCAAAGTCTTAAAGCGCACTGTACCAATGAAGAATTATTTGTTAACTATATATCATGTATCTGTATTTTAAAAGGTAATCAGATTTTTCCCATTCTGAGCGGGTTAAAACACAGCCTCAGTAAAACTATTGGTAGTACAGCCGTTGCAAATGTTTCGAAGTTTCCAGATAATATTGTATGTCGAAAATGGGAATATCGGGTCAAATGCGGAACCGTAAATGATTCAGTGATTGTAGGGCAACCTAATTTATGCTCTTTTGATCACTTGTTAGACCAAAGCCTTGATAGAGGATTTTATGCCAAACCCAGAAGTACACCTGTTCAACAATCTCTTGTGTTAGGAGTTGGTGTGAAACCCTTCGTTGGTTTTTACTTTGCTAAGGAAGGATACATACCAGCGGATTTATCTTTTGTCGCAAAAGCTGTGGCAAACAAGGTTATATCATCACTTCCTAACTGGCTATATAAAACGAGTTCACCATCACCACAAGATGTGCAACAAGTTCCCTCTGGTGAACCAATGCCTTGTAGATTTGGCATATGCGATATTCAAAGAAAAGGATTTAACGTATGGTTAGCTCCGGGAAACAATTTAGCTGCTGTTGTGGACAACTTAAGTCGGGTTGTTTTAATAGACTGCAATCGTGGTGTAGCTCTGAGAGTTTGGAAAGGGTATAGAGACGCCCAGTGTGCTTTTGTAAAAGCCAAAGAAAAAAAATTGAAAGCAAATAAATCGGAGAAAAAGAATGCCTTATTTTTAGTAATTTATGCTCCAAGGCGTGCAGTTTTAGAAATATGGGCACTACAAAATGGACCAAAAATTGCAGCATTTAACGTCAGTAAAAATGGGCAATTAATTTATAATACGCATGGTTTATTTGGAATAACTTCAAATGCAAAAATTAGATACTCTGCAAAACGGTGCGTCTTCATGGACCCATCAGATCAATTATTGAAAGAAATTGTTGTCCCATTCCATTGCGCTTTAAGTAATGAAGATTCAAAAACATCTAAAGATGTACACCTTCTTCGCCGAATAAAGCTACTTTTAAGAAATTTAAACATGCCAGATCAAGAGATTGTATCCAGTTGCTATGAACTGCAAACTAATGAAATCCGCTTACAGCTAGTCCAATTTTTAGTAACAAATAGAAAAGTGAAACCAGTACTTCTTAAATCGGCAATGCTTTCAATAATGCAATCAATACAAAAGGATAACACGATAGAAAGTACCTATGACTTAAAAACACTTCTGCTTTTATTAGAGAGTTATATAAAATTAATCGATTTCTACCTATGCATGAATGAATGTTCCGATGAAGATCCGGGAAAAGAAGAAAAACTCTCTTTAACAGAACTTGATATCGAGCTTATACAAAAACTTTTAGATTTAACTAAAAGTAGTAATGAATCATTAAGCAGCAAGGTAACATTCGAAAATAATCTGAATGAAAGTGACTTCATTGATTATTTAAACATATTTTTGTTTGAAGGAGCAAGAATCAAGTTAAATAAAAAAAAAAGTGATTTTTTCGGATACGTTGGCCATATTTTATTTCAACGCTTCTTCGAAAAAGGATATAGCCTTAATAGTTTCTCCAGTTTCGCCACAGAAAGTGGTATTCGCACCGAAGACTTGATGTCCTTAGTCTTGTATTATTTTTTGGAAAAGCCTTTCTGTTATAAAAGGAGGTATTACTTACAATCAGTAAAATTAAATGTGAAAGCTTGAATAGAATATTTTAGTGAAGATGTTGTCAAAGACATGACCAGATTAACCTTGATTATACAAAAGATATGTAATTTGGATGATGATAAAACAAAACACGAATACAGCGAAGTATGTCCATGGTGGCAAAGCGTTAGAGAGATGATTCTTGAAACGCCTTGTGCATTAAGAGGCCTTCTTGCAGCAATTGCATGCCGAAACGCTTCGCAACATATGCAGAAAAGAGATGTAAGTAATAAATTTGTGACCTAAGTTGTGGATGTCAAAGCATTATAATAAGAATTCAGAAAACATGAGAATTAATATCGGCGAAATAAAACCTAACCGACCAAAAATCGAGTACGAGAACGAAATGTATGCAAACCCTAATTTTCTCTCAATCTTTAAAAAAAAATTTTAAATCTTGTTGGTTTAGACCTAATTTAATAAAACTTAACATTTATAGAATTATAAAAATAGAGAACATGATTTTTCTTAAAATTTATGCACTGCTTGATAACAAATATGATTTCGAGTATAAATATCACATTATTGTGCACTTTCGAATTAGTTTTGTAATAGTGAATAACATTTCTTGCTGTCGGCGGATTAAGTGATATCGTGCCGGCCTTCCATCCCGAAGGTCCCAGGTTCGAACCTCACCCTCGGCGATCCATGGTTCTTTTCTGCCAACAAGAAACGATAAAATGGCCATTGGCTTTGCAGAGTAATGTCGGTCGTTCGGAACCACCTTAAATTGTAAATCCACTTGCAATCGTTGTCTCGAATCGGGCGAACTTCTTCTGTCGACCCATGTTCCACAAGTTGTTACGGTAACTAGAAAAAGAAGAGAATACTATTTTCGGAATTAAGTTACGTAATTCTCACAATATGGTAATACAGAATTGGGCTTCAGATATTATGTAAAGTTTACTTAACTCAAATACTAAGATTTTGTTTCTATTGTATAGAATATGTTCCATCATTGGTACAAAGTAAAATTTTAATTTTTAAAAATCAATCAATCAGACAGTTGGATTAATTGGTTGAGCGGCACAACCATCACACCATGGTTCCCGGGTTCCAGACTCAAACAAGACATCCAATTCGTTCAGTTCATTTCGGCTTTCGTCGACCTTCCATACAAGATGTTACTCTACCGACAACTAATTTAATTTGTTGTTTTTAATAATTTTTTTTATTTTAAATTTATGACTGGAAATTAAGAAATAGTTTTTAAGTTTAGTTACTTATAGTAACTCGTTATTAATTAAGAATAGTACAAAATGCGGATTGGAATAAGATAAGATTTGCAAAATATAAGAAAAAATATTCAATTCTGTCATTAGATTTCCCCTTCTATACAATTTCCTCAACAACCACACCACTCCTGATCATAGTGGGCAACACTACACACCATTCCTACTCATTCCCACCTCCTATTAATATTGTTGAAAATTTATACTTTTTTAGTAAGCGTAGTGAATATAGACATTTCCGCAAACTGGTCTATAGTTCATTTGCTTTTAAGATAAGCCAGTCGCAGAGTGTGAACACTGAGTTATTCATTTGTGCTGAAATTTATAGAAAACAGGCGCACGATGAGCAAAAAATACGCGCTTCTATCTTTTCTTACAAGCCTGATAAAAGAGTAACTAGTACCATGTAAAGGGTACAAGAAGCTGCTCGAAGTAAGAAAAAATTAATTTTTTTTACACGAATCAACCAAAAAGTCCAAGCACAATTAGCCTTCAGGCCTAATTGTACTTGGACTTTCCCACCACATTGCGTCGGCCAAGACTTCTGCTCCGTAAAGCATTATGTCAACATGCGCCTTTTGCAGGGTCTAGGTCCTCCAATGTTGGCCATGACTCTGCTCAGCGCCGCCGTCGCAGAAGAAGAGCCTACAATCGAGGCTCACCCGCAGGCATTTGATGGCGGGCCGCGTTGACAGGTCCCCTATCCGCATTCCGATCAATAGCGGAATGCGCTTTTTCGTAAGAAGGACGATCCCGGTTTTGGAAAGTGCCAACTCCAGCTCGTGGTCGCGTAGCAAGGAACTTACCCGGCGCATTTAGTCTGATCTGTGCTGCATAAACATCTCTTGCGGTAATAACCGCCGCGATGCCGTCAGCATATCCAACCAAAAAAGACCCTTCAGGCATCTCCATCCGAAGGATCCAGTCATACGTATAATTCCATGTGTCGGGATCCAGTATGGAGCCCTGGGTCGCCCCTGCCGATAGATCCCTCGTTTCAGGTCCATCCTCCGTCTCAAAGGTGAAGGTGCGATCCTTCAGGTAGTCCCTCATCATTCGTAGTAGATACTGAAGGACCCTGAATTCACGCTCTAGCGCCTTGAGCGCCCCCCCCCACGAAGGCATTGCGTACATCCAAGGTGACCAGCACACCGGGCGAGAATAATAATTTCCGCATTCGCTGGCCCGGGCCGCGTCGACTACCTCCTGGATATCATGAACCGTCGACCTCCCTTTCCGAAAGCCATACTGTCTCGGAAAGGTCCCCAGCAGCCTGGACGGCCGCTTGGAGGCGAGGCTTCAGAAGCTTCTCCAGGAGCTGTGTCGAGCATACACGTCTGTACGACCCGGGGGCCTCTACTGGCCCCTTTCCCTTGCTGTTAAGCAACAGCCTAGCGGCTTTCCAGCGGGAGGGAAAAACTCCCGCCTTCAGGCAGGCATTGTACATCTCTAGCAAGAGCTCTGCATGGCTCGCCGACAACGCCTTCAGCACCTCTGCCGGTGGGGAGAATTGCGTCCACAATGGATCGGACCGTCTGCGCTTCAAGGGGAGCTCTTCTTTTGGCCTCCTCTAGGGCCTTGCGGAAGACCCCGCACTTGCACCCTTGCTACTTCCGGGCAGAGGACCCGTGGTGCCTGGTACGACACTTGTTGTGTAAGGGCGTAGTCCTTTTATTAGAAGCTTCCAAATGGTACTTCACTTCTAGTTGTACCTAATTCATTTGTAGATACAATTTGATTTTTTATTATTTAATAAAAGTGGAAAAGTGGTTTATTTAATAATGATTTATTAATAATTTTTTTTTATATAATAGACAACCTTTCTAGTCGGTTGATTCGTTAGAACTAAACTTTGTTACAATATTATTTTGAATGTCACATTAAATCTAATACAATGAAAAAGTGTTTAAAATTTTCTTTGTATTGAGTACAGTATTTTCTGTCTGTGAAGAAATGATTATAAAGAAATTCAAAGAATTTAAAATTCATCAAAGTGTACAGGTTGAGTAAAATATTATTTGACAGTACAGTCTGTTTAAAAAAATCAAAGTGGATTTAGGTTAGGTTAGGTTACAGTGGCTGCCTAAGAAAGGCACACTTAGGCCAAAGAGGCCCATTGTGATACCACGTTGAGGCTACACAAATTTTAGCAACCCCCATAAAAATAACCTAAGAAATAAGAGGGTGGACATGTTTCCCTCTGTGCAACGAGCCAGTTCCCTGTTCTCGGGAAGTCAAAATAAATTTGACTAGGTTGGGAAGGGTGTACAGCCTTAACTCGTCGTCGGGAACCATTTGAACTCTTGATAAATCGAGCCAGGTCCCTGACATCAGTGGAGCCTAGTTCGGTTAACTCTCCAAAGAAGGGTAAGCGTCCGAGTAAGATGAGCTCCCGTGATCGTTTAGGGTCAAGCTTTGGCCATATCTGTGAGGTAATCAGGCAGGTGTGTTTCTCCTGCCAATTAGTATTTGCAATCCTGAGAGACTCCTGTGAGAGTTCCATGTTGCATGTGGCCAGCGATTTACCCAGCTGGTGGTTAATGTCCGAATCAAGACGGCTTTGCAATTGCCCGGAATATCACCATGTCCAGGCACCCAGATGAGCCGTACTTTCAGATGCCCAGCTGTACCATTTAGTGCCGAGCGACATGTTATAACCGTTTTGGAGGTGGTGTATACTCCCGAGAGGGATTTAATAGCGGCCTGACTATCTGTGAAAATACATATATTGTCTGTAGGTAGCGTTAGATGATTCAGGCGGTCTGCAGCTACTTTTATAGCCATGATTTGCGCCTGAAACACACTGCAGTACTGTGCAGACATAGTGGTCCAAATGTTCCGAGAAGATGCGTCCACCCACTTTGCCTTCCAATTTGGAGCCGTCAGTGTATTGATGCACCGACTACCCCCATTGGGGAGGACCTTCTTCCCATTCCGATCTGGTGGGAAAGAAGGAGTCAAATTTTGTTCCAAAAAAGGCTTGGGCAAGGTAAAGTCGATATTGCTGGCAGTTCTTCTGTCCAATATTTTTGAGTGACCAAAGTCAGTTCGCTTCCAGGTCTGGATTGAGTTAAGCCTAATGGCGGCCGAGGATGCGGTTTGCTTACCAAAGAGATCCAACGGTAGAAGGTGGAGAATAGTGTTCAGGGCTTTAGAAGGTGTGGTTCTAAGGGCACCTGTTATCAGCATTGTTGCCATCCTCTGAACTTTATCCATTGCTTTGTGATGGGTTGATATATTTAGTGCCGGCCATAAGACAATAACTCCATACATAAGTATAGGTCGTATGCCACTTGTATAGAGCCAATGCACAATGCGTGGCTCCATACCCCATCTTTTCCCTATAACCTTCTTACACAAGTACAGCGCTATTGTGGCCTTCCATACTCTTTCCTGGATGTTAGGCTTCCAGGTAAGTTTTCTATCTAGGACTAAACCTAGATGCTTAACCTGATTACACAGTTCCAGCCTAACTCCGTCTAGTGTAGGGCAATTAATAGGAGGTGTTTTATGCCTCCGAGCGAAGAGTATTAACTCTGTTTTGTTTGGGTTTATACCTAGACCACACCCATCACTCCATGATGAAATCTTGGAGAGGGCGTGTTGTAACACCTCAGCCAGTGTATTGGGGTGCTTACCTGAACATATCAGGACAATATCATCAGCATAGGCAATAACCTTGTGACCGGACAACTCCAGGTCTATGAGTAACTCATTGAGAGTTAAGTTCCATAAGAGTGGTGAAAGGATACCTCCCTGAGGGGTACCTCTAGTTATCACTCTTTGGATATTGGATCCTCCTAAGCTGGAGATAATGATCCTGCTTTTTAGCATAAGGTCAATAAGTTTGATGAGAGGATCGTCGATTTCAAGCCTCCTCAAGGATGCTATTATCGCCTCTGATCTAATATTGTTAAAAGCACCCTCAATATCAAGGAAGGCTGCAAGTGAATATTCTTTTTGTTACGAGAGAGAGACAACTTGGAATGATTGATTGTCTCTTTAATGTAGATATTTAAGAGCCTCTCCAAGGTTTTGTGCAGGAAGGAGGAGAGACTAATGGGCCTAAAATCATTGGGCTTATAATGTGAGGCTTTTCCTCCTTTAGGGATAAAGACCACCTTCACCTTCGTCCATGAGGCTGGAATATAGGTGAGGTTAAGGCAAGCCTCATAGATGACCATTAGCGACGGAATAAGTATCTCGGAAGCTAGTTGTAGTTCAGCTGGGATGCTATTATCTAATCCCGGTGATTTATAGGGCTTGAACTTCGTATCGCCCATTTCAGTTTTCTTACATCAAGTATCTTGTGGACCAGTTCATGGTCGCTTGGAGTATCCGGCTGCTCAACACCGCTGGTTGCCGAGCATCCCGGAAAGTGCGTGTTTACAAGTAACTCCAGCGACTCAAGACTGGATGAAGTCCAACTACCATCACTTTTGATCAGGAGGCTTGGGATGATGACTCGCTTCAGAGGAGCTTTCGATTTTATTACAGAAGCCCTCCCATGAGGATCGTTTTGCTTTCCTAATCAATTTCTTAAATTTTTTGAGGCATTCTTTATATGGTTAAAAAGCTTACGACACTGCTTTCTTAGGGTCATGATCTCACTCGACCACCACGGAGGTTTGGGCCTGCCTCAGAGACCCTGTCGGGGCAAGAAATTTGTGTCGCCTTATTACACGCAAGCGTCAAAGTGTCCACCACCTTGTCAAGGGTTTGTTTACTATCAATTACGGGTGGACCTGTAGTAGGCATGCTATTACTGAGGACCATCCTGTAGAGGTCCCAGTTTGTCCTTAGCCTGTTTTTATAGGGAGGGCAGATCTTGTGAAGTGTTATACCATCATCTCATCTTGTGAAGTGTTATACCAAATTCGATATAGGCGTGGTCGGAGAAGGATGGTTCTTGGATACCTTCCACTCCGTTATTAAGTTTGCGGATTGTTCTGAGACTAAGGTAATGTCTAGAACTTCCCGCCTAATTGAGTTAGTAAAAGTGGGTTCTGCACCCACATTACAAAGCTGAAGGTTAGTTCCGAGAATAAAATCAAAAAGTAACTCACCCCTTTCGTTGATGTCCGAGCTGCCCCAGACTATATGATGAGCGTTGGCGTCTGCTCCGGTCACCAGCGCCTTCTTTTGTCTAGTGGCTTCCTTGATCGCATTCCTGAGTATTGTACCAGGAATTTCCGCCACATCGTGCGCCATATAACTGGAGGTTATCCAGATATTGTTGTTTTGTAGCTCCAGTATAGCTGTTGTTGAGTCCTTATCACTAAACTGTGTGAGAATAAATGCATTAATATTATTCTTAGTGAGGATACATGACCTTGGTTTACCTGTACCTTGTAAATAGAGGAGCTTATACCCCTTCATGTTCAGTCCGCAAACCTTGTCTCTGATGATCCAAGGTTCTTGGACAAGGATGAGCTCTTCTCCTTTTTGCGCAAGATGAAGGAGAAGGGCTGAGGACTCTGCCTTCGAATGATGGAGGTTAATTTGGACCACTCTTAACATCACTGTGTCCAGGTGAGGATACCTCTATCACAGTGATGTCAGCAGTCTCCCCTTCATTGCTGGCATTTCGTCAGTGGAGGAACCAAGGAGTTGGTCCTCCAGCTCTGGTCCGGGATCCGGGAGGGTGTCAACTACCATAATAGTGTCGACCATCGCATCACCATCTTCTGGTGAGGGAGTGACAACGGCAGAAACTGTCGTTACACTCTGTACTCCTTCCTTTTCCCCGGTGTTGCTTGAGGAGGCTGCTGAATCCTCCTCTTGTTTACTATCATTGTTTAGCGCCTTTAGGTCCTGTTCATAGACCTTCAGGCTGATAGAGCTGAAGCCATAGCAAATAATGCCATTCCATTCATTAAGTGGGGCAAGGGACTGCTCATTTAGGATCACGATGACCTGCCTTGAGTTTCCCTTGACTTCGCTCACCTGAGCTACTTTCCAATCATGGGTAGGTAGTTCAGGGTTGGCCATTTGGATGAACTTTAGGATCTCTGCAGGATACGAAGGTTCGGTTGGTATCCAGGCCCGTGACCTAGGTCTGCAAGGGATTTTATCCCTGGAACGGCTTCAATTCTTGCGCCAGTCCAGATTTCGCCAAGACAGGAAACTGCCTGGATAAGAAGCTCCACCGACCTCTAGTCCGAGCAGGCAAGTAGCTTAATGTGGGCTTGATGCTAGCCAGCATCTCCCATTTGTCTTGCGTGATGGAGCCGTCCGCGTTGCTGCGATCTATAATCGCCCTTACTAAGCTGTCCTTCGCTATCTCGCTGAAGGACTTAGCGGTGGAGGAAAGGGGGCCTACCGCCTTAATCCTTTTGGAAGATGGCTGCTGCTCGTTAGGTTAGGGTGGCGGCCATCAGCCCTACAGCCGATCAGCCTCACATAGACCTATAAATGGTCCCTTGTGTTCCTCTTCGGGGTAGTTTGCAAAGGGCCTTTGGAGGCCGACGCGCTACCTTGGGCAATAATCTTATTAGCCCATTGTAGAGAGGCTTTATCCTTCTCTGCGAGTTTCTCCTGAGACACGGAGCTCAGTTTGCGGATGATTCTGAGCGCAGTCCGTCTCTCTTTGAAGGCCACCGTTAAGGCGTTTCCCTTCTGCTTGGTGGTCGTAGGGTTGGACTGGGATGTCCTGAGAGGCGCGCTGGAGGATGTATGTCCGGGTGTTTTAGCCTTGGACAGGGACGTACTACCACGCGCAGGTTTCGCAGAGGGTGGAGAAACAGTGCTGCTGCTACCGGGTTTGGGGTCCTTGGCAGTGGCGTGTACTTTCCTCGAGGAAGGGGGTTCACAGGACTCCTTGGGGAGAGTCACCGTGTTGGCCTCAGAAGTGTTGGAGGAGCGAGCAATGCTCGCAGAAGGTTAACCACTTAACCCGTGGGCCGCGTCTGCCTTGACGGCGGGTTGTCCCCCTTTTCGGGTGGACGAAGTAGTCTCGGTTTTATCCAAGGCTGGTTATTTTTATATATTATTTTCATTTCATGATCGACCATTTTCGCGACAAGGCGGTACTCATGGTCTCGATATATTTGTGGGGTTGTGGGGAATCAACCATGGTAGAGCCCCTTACCATGGTGGTCCTGCATACTCCTTGAGGCGGACTGGTATCAAGGAGGCTCCGTTAGAATACAGCTAGTTGCCCCCAGCTGCGAACTATCCAATGGGCACGGTAGTCGCTTAACACCCTGGATTTTGGGAGTTTGATCAAGAGAGTGACTGTCTCTTCGCCCGTCATCATTAGCCAGGCTATAGTAAACTACATGACTGTTACCAGCCGCCCCACGTGGAGGGTGATGCGGACTTCCTGCAGTATCCACAGTTCCGGCACGCCAACAAATTAATGATAATTTGTTAACGTGTTGGTCCCCCTGTGAATCTGAAGGCAAGCGGCGGATTTAGAATAATTTAGTTTTAATTTTTAGCAATTATCTAAAATTTAGTTTTTTTATGTCAATAAAGAAAATAATAATACGTGTAGCTACCGCTATATTACTCCCCCCTCAGTGAAAACGTCCATTTTTATTTGAACCTTAAAATAAATCATACGTAAATCAATAATATTTTTATAATTGAAATTATACTTTTTTGTGGATTTTTTATTTGTTGGTAAAATTTGTTTTTCTGCCTGTTCAATGAATGCAGGTTTAAGTCTATCAATTAAAATAGTTGTTGCTTTTCCACGGTAGTCCATTTGATAATACTTGTTATATTTGTTTAAGACTTTAAAAGAACCTTCGTATGGATTTTGTAAAGAAGGTTTGCTTCTATCATTCTAATGAAAACAAATTCAGTATCTTCTAATACTTTTGGTACATAGATATTAGAATTATGTTTTCTAGAATCAGTGGGTTTGAAATTATTTATAGATGTTCTGATTTTACTTAAAACATTTTGAGGATCTTGAATTTTTGAATCAAGGTTTATGATAAAATCTCCTGGAACGCGAACAGGAGTTCGTACACCAGTTCTGCAGGAGAACATTGCAAGTCTTCTTTAATCGTGGTTCTAGAACCTAAAAGGACTGCAGGTAATTGCATAACCCAATTATTTTGACCGTCGCGATCGCGAATGGCTGCTTTTAACTGTCTATGGAATCGTTCGATTATTCCATTCGATTGTAGATGATAAAGGGTAGAACGGATTCTATGTGATCCTAAAATTTTTGAAAACTCTTCGAATAATTTAGATTCAAATTGAGTACCCTGAACCTACTAACTCTAAATGGATATGTTCAAACCTTTCTTTGGGTAGTTCAAATCTACCAATTTCTGATTTTGTATGCTTGGTAATTTTTGCTTTCTGACAACTGATACAGCTTTTAGTCCAATCGTTGATATTTGTATTCATTCCAGGCCAAAAATGTTTAGAAACAATGGATTTTCGAGTTGTTCTAATTCTTAGATGATATAAATTATGAATGGTGTTAAAAATAACTTAGCTGTAATTAATGGTTTGTGGTCTGTAAAAACTATAAAATCTCTACCTTCTAAAAAGTGTCTAACATGTTTAATGGCTAAATATAGAGCCAAAAGTTCTCTATCAAAAGCTGAATATTTTATTTCTGAAACTTGTAATTTCTTGGAAAAAATGATATAGGTTCCCAATGATTTGTATTGAATTGTTGGAGAACTGCATCAACAGCAAAAGCAGAAGCGTACACGGTTAAATTAAATTTAGAATTTTCACGCGGGTGGACTAACAAAGTTGCTTCTGAGAAAGATTCTTTAATTATGTTAATTTGATTTTCACATTCTTCTGGTCAGGAGAAATTTTTAGTATTAATTGGTTACTTTTTAAGAAGTTGTGCCAGATAACTGTGAATTGGATTTGAGAGATTGGCTTGATTAGGAGTGAACCTATGGTAGTAATTGAAAATGCCAATAAATTGTTGTATTTGCTTTATAGAATTTGGAGACGGGAAATTTTTAATAATTTTGACTTGATCTTCTGAAGGTAAAATGCCATCTTTTGTAATTTTGTGACTGAGGAAAGTTGTTTGAAAATTTGTTCTAAATGATTTTTATGTTCAGATGCGGTTTTGCTGGCTACTAGAATATCGTCAATGTAGACGAAAGCAAAATCTAAATTCTTAATTATTTGGTCCATAAATCTTTGAAATGTTTGTGCAGCATTTCTTAGACCAAAAGGCATTCTATTGAATTCATATAATCCAAATGGCGTTGTAATAGCTGTTTTGTGTATATCATCATTTGTCATAGGAATTTGATGATAAGCTCTTACCAAATCAATTTTTGAAAATATTGTGCAAACATTTAAGTTAATTGAGAAATTTTGAATATGAGGTACAGGGTACCTATCTGGAATTGTTATTGCGTTAAGACAACGATAATCTCCACATGATCACCAATCGGAAGAATTTTTCTTTGCTACTAGATGTAATGGAGATGAAACTGGAGAAGATGATTATTGACATAAACTTAATTTTACCATATGATCGAATTCTAATTTAGCTATTTTGTGTTTAAGTCCATCTAAACGTCTTGGGCGTGAAAAAGGAAGTTGTCCTTTAGTTTGTATGTGACGGATCACATTATGTTTTACTGGTAGATAATAACGAGGTGCTTGTGTTAATGTGGGAAATCGTTTCAAAATTTTACCGTAGTCATTACTGATCGCATAGTAACGAGGAGTTGGGGTATTTGCATTTACCGTGATTCCACTCACACTTAACGTTGTTGTTCTATCTAGTAATTTTTTGTTTTTTAAATCCACTAATAAATCAAATTTGGTTTGTTTACATTTGCTATTATAAACGGAAATGTGAAATCTCTTCTGAGACCAAAATCTATCTTGAGTTGCTATTCGGAGTTGCTCCGAAATATGGGCGCTCAGTATTTTGTTTTTATCCGTTTCTAAATTTGCATTAACTTGCTTGGTGGGAGTCTTCATTCCTTTTTCAACATTTGTAGCATTTTCCTTCTTCGCAAAAGCAAGGAACTCATTTCGGTCCGATTGTGGATTTGGTTTTTTCTTAGGCGATCAATTGCCTTGTTTGATGGATCTTACTAATTTCTGCTGTTTCAATTTTACAGGGGGTTCTTCAACTTTGCTTGTTGTTGATTAAGTCTCGTCATTTGATATACCTTTTAATGACCCATCCTGACCGCGTCTTCGACAATTTTTCGGACTCATTCTCTTGAAATTGTTTCTTATTTCGTCCGACGCTTATTTCATCTCCTGCTGCCCATTTTCTTGTGTTGAGAAATGATGCAACTGATGGCTGAGACATGGTTGCTTGAATACACTAAAAAATATTTAAATACTTTTTCACTTTTCACTCAATAATTTTACCAAAACTTGTTTTCCCGCGCTACTTATATGTATGTGCAATCTTCGACTTTTATCCGAAATATTACTATTTTTCATTAAAATTACAGCTCCCCCGAAAACTTCACGGTAAAAACAAACTTTCGCTTCTATTAGAAAAAAATACAGAGCGCGATTTCGTGTTGCCATCAATTGACATTCGCTACTCGGCCCTCTGTCCAGCCGTTCCCTTATCTTTTTCCATATGATTACAGCGGCCTCAATGAAGTTGGGTTCGAGGAACACTTGAACGGCGGCGCGGTGATCGATATGTTCGTAATCTTAAAAGGGTTTATTGCAGACTAGCAGGCGTTAAGGCGACACAACTTTGTGCTCACATAACGCGACCTTCGTTGTTTCTGTATGAAACTTGATTGGTGCAGTAATGTATTGTGCTTTGTAGTACTTTGTACAATTGCCTGATGGACATACGGTCAAGTTGCGCAATGAATTTAAACAATTTGTGCATAGTTTTGCGGCCCTTATCAGGGTAGGAATTCTCGGAAACGGTGGTGTTTTCGGACAACCAGGTTGCCTTCTAAGTATGTAAAAATTTATAAATAGATAGGGAATGTATTGTGCATGCATGTGTTCAAACGGTTGAAGGGGAATGGTCAACCGTTTTACAAAATGTTTACTCATGACAGTCCAAGCTCCATGAAGTGTCAAAATCACACGCCAGCTCTCGACCAGGCGGCTGAGGATTTAGATGTAAGTTCCGGGGAACGGCATGGGAGAATAAGAGATCGTGCGCACAAATTTGACACATTTATTCGTTGCTACAATAATTTCTGTGCATGCGCTCAATTTATTGAAACAGTTTGGTTGTCTCGAGTCAACGAGCGTTTTCAAGAATTCCTACCCAGATGGGTTCTACTGGACAACCTTACAAATCTTTGACAAGCAAACAATCTTTGCCTTACACTCTGTGCAGCATAAAACTGAGTTAGTTGTGGACGCTAGAGACCTTAAAATTTGCGGTCTTCTTTTTTCTGTGGACCTGGCCTTACTTCCGAGTGCCTCTAAAGATTGGAAGCGTGTGTCTAAGAAATCCATCAATGACTTGAGCAACTGTAGCGTTCTTGGTTGAGTTGCTCCCATAGTGTATGTATGTGGAGTATAAGTTTTTTCGCTTCCCCTGAGAGACTCGTTTTCAAGTACCAAAGTTATTGAAACTGAGATATGGGTTGATTCTGTATCAATTCTGTGAGAAAAGGTCGCGTAATTGCCTCCATTTCAAGTAATCTCCATCACAGTTTGGGAGGCTTGTTTTTGGCAGTAAACCGCAGGAGCTGTTGTGTTGGTACATGTGCTTTGGGGCGATTGAGGCATTGGTATAATTGCTCAAGTTTGTTCAGAACCTCTTCTTCTGGATTGTAGTAGGCAGTAATGTTGTAGCCGACTGCATCAACGGCATCTCTTGATCCTAAATTCTGTAGTGTGTATTTCTAAATGACGTTCGATTATGCCATTCCTCATTTGCAGAGATTGTCGATTGCTCGTCGTGAATCGCTGGATAATGCTAAGAGAGCATTTTGTTTATTAACTAGGCTGATGAGATTATTGGCCCTTGTGGCTGGGATTGGATTTTCTCTCTTTTGTGTTTCAGTCGTTGATGCAGTACTAATGATGTACCGTGAATTGTCGTAATCGGTTTAGGAGCTGCTGGTTTTTGAAGTGATTCCTTTCTAGTGGCACCACACCACTTATTTCTACAACCTGCAGTCTGGTCTTAAGTTCCTGTCGAAATTGCTGATAACCGGATTGAATACCTTGAAAATAATCTTTCGCAAAATAGCTAGTTGGTCTCTATATAGTTTCCGAATTTGAAAGTCTGTCTCATCAAATTCGGACAGAGTTGATCAATTGTGCGGAATTTTTTTTGCAGAGAATCAATAATTTTACGGGCATTTCCATCCTTTTTAAAGTTTGTCACACGCACTTTATTTCGGACGCTGTGTCCTGCTGTTTTTGCGGCAGCTCCTCTAGACTCATCTAGTAGTTGGATGTTGTTGGCTGGCTATACGTTGTGACGTGAGTTTATTACGTCGGGGTCACCAAATGTTTCGTAGAGTTCCTTTACTCTATTCTTATCTTAATCAATTTTGTTGTAAACGGTGCTTGTATCGTCACAACTATGTAGTTTGATTTGATTTTAGTACTTTAACAAAAATTTGCACAATGTGTGAACGGTTCAATATACCGCCACACGAAATTTGTATCTGCAAATGAATTCTTGCTAAAATTCCTGAATGGGAAGAACTGATTAGTGAATTTAAAACACCACCTTCTGAATAAACAGTGACTTTATTGACAAAATTGTCACTTAAATATATTCTTTACAAAAGTTTTACTTATCACGTAATACGGCATATAAGCATTTATTTTCATTGTGATATAAAATTATATAAATGCTATAGCATTCAAATTTTAAAGCAAATTGTTATTCATTTAATTTTATATAACCTTTGGTTTTTGTAACTACGCATTTCAAAGTAATTAGTAATTAGCATTAGGTACTCTCATATTATTCTTTAAGCCGGCATATTGGCGTGGGTGCCTTAGCATTCATTGTATATAACAGTTAAAATATGATATTCGAACTACTCTTACAAAATTTCTAATCAGATTTCGGATATCACAACTAATGTAAAAAACTAACGTGATAATTTATCACGAAAAGAGCTTACGAGGTAAACACATTATTTATCTTAAATTATTTCACACATTTTTTATGTCGGTGAGGAGGAATGCAATTTACTATATCTAGTTCCTTTACAGTGATAAAATTATATTCATTGTCGTGTGAATATGAAACTCTGGATATTTTGTTGGGAAGTAATTTGACTATTATGCTAGAACAGAACAATTTTCTGCAAAATTTCTCAAGGTGATGGGAATTAATTTTTGCTGATACGAAATTAAAGAGGAACCAAATGTTATTGGATTCTTCATTAAATGAAAAAACATTTGATTGTTTTCTCAACACAACCTTTCAAACGTTTTGTACTTGTATAGTGCATACATACTTTCCAACTTTTGTTGGATATTTCTCCGCTCCGGTCAGGTTCTGGCAATTTGACATCGGCTGTATATATACAGTGGCGGAAGTAATAATAAACGCACTCATTCATTTAAAATATTCGTTATAATGTAAATATATTTCATTGTCTCTCTTACACTATCTATAACAGCAATTAATAACAGAAAATAAAAATATATTAATTTTATAATTAACATTAAAGAAATGGTCTTTCAAAGTAAAAAACAAAAATTAGCTCTAATTTTCATGGAAATAAAAATAAAAGCATTTAGTATTAGTTATATTCTAAGTCATTAATTTGGAGGGATAATTTTTTTTCAATACTTGGTCGACCCACCCTTATTTAAAATGACTTGAAAAAGTCGGTTTGGCATTGAAGTTATCAGAGTTTTCAGCTCCTTAGTCGAAATTTCACTCCAAGCTCTCCTTATTCCATTTTTAAGTTCAGTTACCGACTGGTACTGGCGTCCATTTCGGTACACCTTTCTAGAAAGCGTTCCCCATAGATTCTCTATGGGGTTTAAGTCTGGACTTCTTGCTTGCTCAACATTTCTGTCTTTAAAAAATGATTTTACGATCTTCGCCGTGTGGAAAGCTGCGTTGTCTTGTTGAAATATAAAGTTTGCACTGCAAATTTCTTCAGCCTTTTCTAAGATACCACTGTCGAGGAGATCAACGTAAATGCTCGCATTCATTTTAGGTGGAATCCATGCCAAATCAGTTTTCCCAAGAGCTCCAAATCCTCCCCATACCATTACTGAGCCGCCTCCAAAATTTCGACTCATTCGGACTTCGGGTTCTTTTCGCAGGTCGTGCCAGTAATACTGCCACCCGTCAGGACCGTCCAAGTTGAACTTTTTCTCATCCGTGAAAAATACGTTATTCCATTGATTAGTCCAAATCATGTATTTTTCAGCGAATTTCAGGCGACTCTCCTTATGGCGTTGAGTAAGAGGAGGTTTTTTAAGACATTTTGTGAATGTTAAGTTGGGATCGCTATTACAAATTTGTCTAATGCGCCTTGAAGTAACTGGTAAGTTGAGTTTTGCCTTAATTTGAGAGGAGAAGGCTTTTCCTTTTCTCGCTTCTACCAAAATTGCCCTTTTATCCCGTACCGACAGCTTGGATTTCAAACCTCTCCTACCTTTTTCGCCATATTTTTGTCCTAATTTTAAATAATTCCGGATGACTGCTTCAGAACGGTTAATTCGCCGTGCAATTTCTCTATTGGACAGTCCAGTCTCTTTGAAAGCATCTATCCAAATCCTTTCCTCCTTACTCAACATGTTTTTCCTAGGCATTCTAAAATTCGAAGACAACCGACAAAAAAAATCGAATTTCAATAAAAAATTTTATTCGAATTCCTTATAAAATTTTATGTAATCTCTTCTATCGATTTAAATCAAAATAAAAGCAGTAGTTCACTCCGAAACACTTATTTTATTCACCTGCGTTTATTTTTACTTCCACGTGAAATGACGCTTAACCAGTGACTAAACAGCCAAATCGTGGCTTACTACGAAACGATAAAAAATAACATAAAAAAATAATAAATAATAATACAAAATAATATATATATATTCCGTGCCATAATTGAAAAAAAGAACACATGGTATTACCTCAATGTCCGTCCGTCTGTCAAAGCCGATTTTTTCCGAAATATTTGACATAAAAAGTTGAAATTTGGCTTGGAAACAGTGGCCCAAACGTAGAAATGTAGTTTTGAAAGTTAAATGTTGATTTTGAGGGTTAGTTTTCTGGTGGGATCGGAAGTGAAAGAACTTTTTAACCGACTTCCCAAAAACAAAGAGGTTCTAAGTACGACGCGTATTTTTTTTTTTGGAACCTAACTTTGTAACGCGTGGATCGATTTGGATGGTTCTTTTGCTGTTGTATAGAGTGTGATCCCCATTGCTAATAGGAGAATAATTTGGTCTTATGGTGGTGGTGGGGGAGGGGTAGTAACTTCGCAACGCCTGGGCCGATTTCGATGATTCCTTTTCTGTTCGGTAGAGTATGTTCCTTGATTGATACCATGAGTAGTAACTTCGCAACGCATGGACCGATTTCGATGATTCCTTTTCTGTTTGGTAGAGTATGTTCCTTGATTGATACCATGAGAAATTTTTTTGTGGAATGGAGGTGGGGTAGGGGGTTAAACCTAACTTTGTAACGCGTGGATCGATTTGGATGGTTCTTTTGCTATTATATAGAGTGTGATCCCCATTGCTAATAGGAGAATAATTTGGTCTTATGGTGGTGGTGGGGGAGGAGCAGTAACTTCGCAACACCTGGGCCGATTTCGATGATTCCTTTTCTGTTCGGTTCTGTTCCTTGATTGATACCATGAGAAATTTTTTTTGTGGAATGGAGGTGGGGTAGGGGGTTAAACCTAACTTTTTAACACGTGGACCGATTTGGATGGTTCTTTCTTCGTTGTATAGAGTAGAAGAAACTAAAAAGTGAAAAATTAAATAGTTTTTAAGAAAAAAGTTGAACCGACTTTACAAAAAGCGCTAAAAAGCATAAAATAATTTTTAATTTTATATCTATTACGACATTTTGAAGTCGGTGCAAATTAAAGAAATAAAAGAACTACAGAACGACAATTGAAAATAATACATAATACTACCTGAACGTTTCAGCTCACGGGATCACAAGAAATGACGATAAAATATTTTTGTTGTAGTTGTTTGGTTTGTTTTATTTGCACCGACTTCAAAATGTCGTAATAGATATAAAATTAAAAATTATTTTATGGTTTTTAGCGCTTTTTGTGAAGTCGGTTCAACTTTTTTTTAGAAACTATTTTATTTTTAATGTCATGCATGAAGTGTGTCTCAAATAAAAGCTTGTAAGAACAAGAGTTCAAAAATAAAAAAAATTACTAATCCTCTTCAAAATACACCTTTATTTATTTATTTAATTACAATTGCTGATTACATGAAAGGAACTTACACAAAAACTTTTAACTAGGCTGACCCATCAACTGGCATTTTATTAAGCCCTTTGACAAAGGAAAGCCCATATGATCGTAAACTGAGTTCAAGATACGGAACATAGCTGTAACTGGCTCATTCAGTCCATAGTTAGTACGGTGAAGCGAAATATGGAGGAAGTTGCGACTCCTCAAGGATAACAAACTAAGCCTGTCAGTGTAAGGAGGTAAAAGACGATCATTGTTGCATGGAAGGTTACGCAGAGCAAACCTTAAAAACCTACGCTGGACGAACTCAATGCGCTTCGCATCGACCTCAAAATTTTAAATAGAAAATAAAAGTTAACACTTAGACGAATAAGATTTGCTTGGTCGGCGTGGATTTAATTAGCCGAAAACATTATAAATAAATTATATATTTTTAAATTTTCGTAGTTTTTTTCCGTCATCACGGATTTTGATGAATCTCATAGACAATTTTGTGGGAAATGTAGTACTCTTCAAGAAAAAATCCGGCCGACCAATGATTTTTAGCCGGAAAGGTCGCGCATACTTATTTAAATGGTATGATAGGGGGTAAAATTTACCCATTATCACGGAAACCTTTTTTTTCATTTTACGCGTTTTGATGTTAGATTTATAAATATCTTGGTATGCGTACTTACAAACTGCCGGAAGTATCACGCATACCAGATTTTATTATGTGGTCAGAGATTATACTGTCATAGATTCTACTCCGTTCAAGACATTTCCTTCGGAGTTATGGCTTTCTTCTACCTATAGTTTCTTTATTGGGAATATAAATTCATATGGGAAAAAGGAAATATGGAGAAATTTTAATTTAAGCTGATCGTATAATAAATGAAGATTGATACAAAGTTTGTCATTTCTTATGATCCCGTAAGCTGAAACGTTCAGGTAGTATTATGTATTATTTTCAATTGTGGTTCTGTAGTTGTTTTATTTGTTTAATTTGCACCGACTTCAAAATGTGGTAATAGATATAAAATTAATTTTTTTATGCTTTTTAGCGCCTTTTGTGAAGTCGGTTCAACTTTTTTTTTAAAAACTATTTTATTTTTCACTTTTTAGTTTCTCCGACTCTATACAACGAAGAAAGAACCATCCAAATCGGTCCACGCGTTAAAAGTTAGTTTTAACCCCCTACTCCACCCCCATTCCACTAAACATTTTTCTCATGGTATCAATCAAGGAACATACTCTACCGAACAGAAAAGGAATCATCGAAATCGGTCCATGCGTTACGAAGTTACTACCGCTCCCCCTTCCCCACCACCACCCTAGGACCAAATTATTCTCCTATTAGCAATGGGGGATCATACTCTATACAACAGCAAAAGAACCATCCAAATCGGTCCACGTGTTACAAAGTTAGGTCCCCCCCCCTCGTCGAACTTAGAACCTCTTTGTTTTTGGGAAGTTGGTAAATAAAATGAGTTTTTGCCATATCAAACATCGACAATATCCTTTACGGCACAGACAAAAATTAACTTACTGCGGAATTAAATTAAATTAAAAAGGTTTTAAAATATTTAACCAAAATAAGGCATTTAGAGATAGCTACTACTACTTCTTCCTAAATCATAATTTATTAGAAAATGTAGAGAATTTGAAAAGTGGATTTTGTTGAAAGGTAACAAAATCTATTTAGTATCTAGTGTGTCATGTTGTTAAGTTACATCTACCTATATTTAATAAACAAAATTAATTTAAAAAACTACTGCTTTATAATTTTTAGGATTAATTAATGATTTTTTTACATTGGCCTTAAAATATGCTAGAAATGTGAAAAAAATTTAATTTATAATTCAGAGGTAGCTGCTTTTTTATTTAAATTAGCTTCAGAAGCAACGTTTTTTAGGTGAAGCATTTTTAAACATAATTCCACCATTTTCTATTAATTTTGTATTTCTGTTTTAGAGCTCTGATGAAAACTCTGAAGATGAAAATTGGGAAAAAGTTTCGCAGGAAGCTGCTCAATGGTCCCTTTTAATTGGAAAATTGGATGATATATCAGTGCTAGGAGCTATTCTAAGGTAAAGTGTACATAATTTTTATAATATTGAAAATTCAATCTATTGTCTATACTTTTTAATTCAGCAATCCACTAAGTAGTGAAAACCTGAAATTGCCTAAAATTCCGTATGAAAAACCTGATTGTAGTCTTAAATCAATAGTCCTGGGAGGACAAGGCATCGTTGTTGAATATGTAGCCAAATGGTTAGCGAGTTCAGGTATTAATCCAATTACAATTGTCGAGCAAATAATTGAAGAAACTACAGTTATGACAAGCGAAGAGGCTGATCACGCTTCTACTGATATTGTTCTTAATCACCTAAAATTATTACGGGAGCACTTTCCTTTCAGCTTGGAATCGGGAGTAGTTCTTTGTCAGTTAACATGGGAATTTATGTGTTACTGGAGTAAGAATTTATCATTCTTGGAATATCTTAAAGCTGGAATAATTTGCTTGGCTGCATTTCGCCCTGAAGACTTTGTATTTAAACATGGGTTATGCTGTATGATTTGGAATGCTCATCTTAAAATACCGTTAGAAGCTGCGAAGAAACTAATACACAAAGCAGGCCGATTACCTAAGGAAAAACTATGTCAACAAGATATTGGTCTCTCGATTTCAGCAGTTCCTGAATTCCTTGAGAATTGTCTCGAATTTTTTAAACAATTTTCTTCTAGCCTACATTACGAAAATAAAGAGTTGAGATTTGAAGAAATACTAGTAGAGGGGCAAGTACCTTTGGTCCATCTTACCATACAGCAAAGTAAAGCTATTAAAGAAATACTAGAACTACATATTGAGCTGTGTAAAGTTCTACATCTTATAGCGTTCTTTTCTCTTAAGATTTCGAAACCGATGACTTTACTGTTCGATGCACTGTCAAATCAAACATTTTTCATGGAAATCAATAGGGAACTACCGTATTCGCTACCACCACCCGACCTTATTTTACGGAAACAGCGACAAGACTTTTTGTGCAAGGCTGTCTCTGCCTCAATAGATTTAATAAGGGAGGATCTAGAGAGATTATATATATTAGAACATACAACATATATGACTCAGATAGAGGAACTTGCGGACTTGTGGAAATTGGACAAAGAAGTTATTAAGAAACATCAGGTATGTATATTATATATTGAATTATATATTTGATTTAGAAGTCTTGTAATGTCAGCCCCATATTAATATGACCTACGTATAAAGCTTTTCAAATGTATGTAGAATTCCAAATGATTTCTTTATTAAATATCCAAAAAGATTTTTAAGTCCATTAGTAATTAGCCGTTCCTTAGAAATTGTTGCTAAGTAAATTAAAATTACCGTTTCTTATGCCCACAATTAAGAAACTTCGCTAAATATTATTTGGAAATTTACGAAATTGCTTATAATACGCAAACTACTTTGATTTTGAGTTCAAAATCGCTCCTTAATGTTCAAATATATTTATTTAATTAATTTTTTAGGTTGTAGAAATGTACGCTCACGGATGGGATGCGTACGCCGAAGAACTAATGGAGGATATTATCGATAGTGATGATATGGGCCGTCTTTTGTTAGAAATTGCTGGACGCCGTCTACATTTATATACGTCTAAAAGCAAAAACGCGTTTATGCAAGTAGCAAGTATCGGACCTCTTGTTTTGAACTACCTTGACAATTTAGTAAGTGTGAGCAGAGTGTACTATGGAAAATAGTATCCAAGGAATCGATTTAAACTGCTTCTTTCAGAATGCAAAATCAAACGGCATTCAAATAACCGGAGAAGCTGATGACGTAGAATTGGAACGCTTGTGTATTTTAGCCGCAAAAGCATTTGCTTGTTTAGCAGAGAAAGGACAGGAAACAAGACAACTTCGTATCGCTGGCCAGTTATACGATGCCTGCTGCATGCTAAAGGCCAAAGTTCAATTAGGTGATACATTAGATTAGTAAATAATATAAAACAGGTTTTGTTCCCAAGATGTGGAATTGTTATTAACACGAAAATTTCAACTTTTTATTAAAAAAATTTAAATCAAAATTAACAATGTTCTCTCTATTTTGGATTGTAGTATTCCATGAATTCCAATTTTATTGTTTTTTTTAGTGCTTCTGGTGTGTGTGGACGTTCCACTGGTTTGGCTGCATGAACTTGTAAGTGAGCATAAACAGGAATGTACGGCAAACTTTTGTCCAATACGGGTTGGTGGATATAACGGGACCGCGGAGGTAGTTCGAAATGTTTTCCTAATAACGGTTCAGTCAACGGCTTTCCATATACGCATTTACCCACCGTCTCCAAGAGCGTTTGTTCCATTTCCCGCAGTTTCGCTTCTTCCTTAAGCTCTTTAAATTTATCTTTGTATACACCTGTTATTACTTTAAGTGTTGTAGAGCTAGCAACTTTTTTTATGTCGGGTGGCATCCGGTAGTAATCCTCTTCATTAATTCGCACATTTGAGAAAAGCTTCGTCGAGGGAATAGGAGACCCTAAAGTTCCTAAATATTGACCTCCTAAAGTCCACAGCCTGCAGCTATAGTCATGACTTCCTCTGTAAAGATATGTTCCTTTTTATACATGTTTTTACATTAATTATTATACAATACGTTGCAATCATTTTTGTTTTATCAATGTATACAAGCGAGGTAATTGATTTAAGGTGGCCTTTGAATGAATTTAACAGCATGGGCTCCTTTTGTCCTCTAACCATTCTTTTAGCCCGTCCTGCAAATCGGTCTCTACGCAAAAAAATAAACTGAAGCCGAAGTTTCGGCATAGAAATATGCTTCCTTTCATTCTCCGGGACACTGAAAAGATGACAAGTTCATGAAAAATTGATTTTCTCCTTAATATTTACTGTAAAATTGCTCCAGCAATCGATCAAACAACTTACCAGAAATTTTTCATCAGCCAGATTTTTACATATCCAAATGCAGTTCCAGTAAATAAATACTTATTATTTTCATCAGTTTCCATTGATATAACACAGTCGCCTGTCTTGTGAACAGTGCTAAAATCTTTGAGGAATCCAGCACTATGATGATGTGAATAAACCTGAATCGTTCCATTGTCTAGTGCTACGAGAAGAGTACCTAAAGGTTCGAAAATTATATATAAAGGTGGTTTTAAACATTCCAGAGTTTACCATGCTCCTTCGACATCGGCCTAGATTGTAAAAATAGCATAGCTTGAACAGAGGGCGGAGGTCCGCTTTCGTCATCTCCTTTGATATCTTGAGATAAATGTAAAGACCCTTTCTCAGGAAGAAATCTCCTACTTATAGATAATGAAGGCCTAGTTGCTTTTTCTGGCAAGAAATTTGAAAGACGTCGACCTCTGCCTTCGGTAGGCGATCCATACGTAACCTGAAGTAAAATTAAACAATTCGGGCTAGAGGTGACCGTTGGTTATTTTCTGTTGATAATAAATTGCGCTAAAAGGAAAGTGGAGGGTGAAGAGTAATTTCGATTTCTTCTTAAATTGAGAAGGTCCACTACAATATTTGTCATTAAAGGGAGTGACAGTTCTTCTCCATCCCCATGTCCCCTATGCGATTATGGGAACTAGGGCGTATAAATCCTAATGGAAAACTATAGGCGACGACGCTTTTCATTTTTTTTAAATACTCTCAGCTGAAGACAGCAAGTCTTTTCGACCTCTTAACTTGCAAAACTTTAGAAAGGGCCTTTCTCATCTGTTTCGTCAACATTCCAAACATCTTGACATTACATTTTGTGAAAGTCGTTACCATGTTCTTATTAGATCTGTTTTTATTGGCTACTTGTATTGGCTAAGATTGTGTACATATTATATCATTCAGTCCTAAAAGAATACGATGAGTAATCAAATATTTAACATAAAATTATATTCTTATACTTCTACTGCAGTATCTCAATGTTTTGGTACTGATGCAGTATCGGTAGCAGTACTGATACTGATAATGCTCTTCTTGAAGTATCAGTATTTAGTACTATAGTACTTTCAGCAGTATCAGTATTAGTACTGCTACTGATTCTGCAAAATAACCAGTAGTGATACTGATATTGAAGTACAAAAATACTTCAGTATATTACAGCTTTGGTTGTTACATAAGTAGTCATCGGTGGAGTTCGTGATAACGTGTTGGTCTGACATCCCGGAGGTAGCAGATTCGAACTACCCGTGGTTGTTTTTTACTCACAACATATTACGATAAAAGAACATTGGGGTTGCTGAGTACTGCTTGGCGGTTCAGAATCCACCTTAAATTGTAGGTCTCCAACCGGGAGAAGGAGACCCGCCTCCTGCCCACCGAAAGGGATTACGCAACTAGAAACATAATCCGAAACCTTAGCAATTAACTCCACATGTAGTTTACAAAACAATAAGTAACATCTTTTGTGTTGAAAAACAAAGAAAAAAAAAATGAAAATGTCAAAGCTCAGGATATGATGTACATATGATAATGACAAAGCTCATGTACATGTAGAGTGTGTGGGTGGGCGCGTCTTAAAGCTCGTATATCGCGCGTTGTTATGTGTCGACAAGGAATCGATAGAACAATGACCGTAGAAAGAGGACAGAAAAGTGAGAGCTAACCAACTTTCGATCTATGCTCTATGCTCTAAAAAAATCAATGCTCGGAATAGTTTAATAGCTTTTTTTAACTTTAAACGTGGAGAGTGCGTGGAGCCTATACGTGATGTGGGACTTGTCTGAAGAAGTGAAGTATTTCTTACATTTTTATCAAAAACCTAAATAATCCATCGCACTTTTGGCGACCGAAAATATATGATCGGGCCATCTATGATTACTGGACATCTCAATACCAAAGATGTTTAGAGAGAGCTATGGATTAAGTGTAGGCTGTGTGTTTTTTAAGGAACATTAAACAGCATTGAGTTTGTATAGATTGGCACTCATTCATTATAGAATAAATAGAATTGAAAGTAAGAGATAAAAAGAAGAAATAAAGTTGGGGAAAGAACTAGACTCTGAGATACATCGCCATTTGATTTCATTCAAATGCTCGCCTCGACTTTTCGTCGTCATCTACGATTTTTTTTTTGCAAAGTTGCGACCATTTTAAGTTATGAAGTTCATATTTCATATTAAACAAAAACAATTTGTGTATCCTGCACATAACCTCAGAAGTAGCCAAAATGACCATTTTTTGAGTTCATAACCTCAAAATCCTGAGCTGATGGCCCAATTCTGACCTCGGATTCGGATTTTTCGCAGCAAATTACTTCGGAAATGACCCCAGCTGTCCAGAAACAATCATTACCCCATTTTTTGTAGACCTGTGTTATTTATATATCAAATTAAAGCTAATTTTTTTCTGTGCACGATGGATTACCTCTGCCTATGTAAAGTAGCCGCAAATAGAGTTTGCTAGCTGTTAAAAATAGATTAGAGTGAAAGAGAGCTCGCGCGCAACACCGCTCGTCAGACGAGGATGGCGATTGACAGCTGTACGAGTTTTTAAAGCCATTGCGCGTGCGTCGAAAGCGAAAATTGATGAGGACGATCTTTGTTAATTCGATGTGGCTAAATGCCATTGAGCCGGATTGTATTAAGTTTAGCGAGGAAAATAATGGCTGGATTTTAGATGGTTTTCTAAAACCAAAATGATTACTAGGAGACTCAACGTCAATGCAAGTTGAGAGTGTGCTTTGTAATTCCATGAACAAATGTTCTGATAATAAATATGATTCCGATATTTCTTCTTCTTCTTCTTCTTCTATTGATTTCAGAGAGGTGGACTATGGGCTGCTCTAACGCAGCTGGAGTCCCCAATCTACTGGCTCGACCCTTTGGGTATAACGCCAAAAAAACTTGATTATATTTATATATTATGATATTAATGTATTTTGTTTTATAGTAGAATCCACTTTTAGCTCTATACGCATGTATTCACGTTTTTAGGTAACGGTATATTTCAACACTTGATTTAATTTGTTTCACTTTTATATTATTTTATGTAATTTATAGGTTAATGAGTTTAAACAGAGAAGATTTGATGATTTATTTGGCTATTTAAGCCTTTAATTAACGTAACTTATAATTGGGAACACTTACAACCGCGTGCTTTTAGATAACGGTAAATCACTTGATTTTTGAATTTCATTTATATTGATAATTATTTTTTCAATTGATTTGTTATTAAGTTCCGATGTCACTCCATAAAGACCTCACGCACTTAGCACTAACGCCACTCTAGCAAATTAAACATTATTTAACTTGCAGAGCGGGCCGTCTATAGTACGTGTAACCAGTATGGCGTCCATGATGTAACTCGATTCTGATATTTGTAGTGGTGAAAGTGAGAGCAGCGATGAATCACATTTTGAAAAAATGACACAAAACGTATTATAGGTTTTATTAATTATTTAATCGTTAAACTTTACTATAACTTAAGAACTTTATTACTAGAAATAAGTCGAAATGCAATATTATGTCGTACTGTTTGCAAAAATCTTTAAAAATATTTGAGTTGAATTCACTCCCTTGGTCACAAATTAATTTAGATACAATACCATAAAGGTTTATGAAGTTTCTTAAGGACTTTACAACCATTAAGCTGTTTCGTTCGTGTACAGCGAATTTGGAAAATTTATCTAACGTTCTTTCGGGGCTTTCTGGTTTTTCATATTTTATTTTAGGTGGGTGCCTATCGTACTTAAGGGTTTGGCACTTCTCGCAGTTGTTTATGGTTTTACTTATTTTATTTTTCCTGAAAGGAAAAAATATGTTCGCTTTAGATTGTAATAATGTTCCGTTTATTCCTCTGTGGTTGTTCTTATTGTGGTATTCACGTATCCTGGGCGTCCTCTTCGGTAACGTCCTTTAATATTTCTTTACAATGGAAGGTTTTATTTCTAGAGAAGTGTACTCGCACACTTTGTATTATTCTAAATGTTTCGTCATCTGCATATATGGCTGAAAGTTTATTTGGTGGTAAGAATTTCTTAAATATGTCGGTAATATCTGCTTCTGACAAGTCTACCATATTGATTGTTCGGCGTTGCTTATTCTTAAATGGAGCTTCTAAAATCATTGAAGGTTTCTTATTGGATCTTTTGAAAATTATTTGGAGATTAAATTCATTTAATGCCCTCTCTGATATCGGATTCCATCATTGAATGGACTGTAGATCCGCTAGTTCCTTGCACAGATATTAAAGCATCTTGTATGTTAACATTTATTTCTATTGGATTACTAATTTCAGTCTCATTAATTATTATTCTACTCCATGCATCTGCATTAGTATTCTGTTTCCCGTTTTTGTAGATGATCTCGTAGTCGAATTCTTTTTTATTTAAATGATTTGTCCGGATCAATTTTGAGATTTCTTCCTCATTATTTGATAAATTGGTTTGGCATTCGATGTTGAAATTATTTAATTCTACGTATTCAGAGGAGAAGAATGGTTCTACTTTCAAAGGTTGATCTAGGAGTAAAATTTGGTCAAGATTTGATCCATTGGTTATTTCGATAGGACAATTATTGGCTTTGTAGATGCCTTCTTAAGTAAATAATTGAGATTGCACTTGACAAGTAATTTAATGATTACCTTTGAATTAGCAGGGATTAAATGTTTCCCATACGTAATATTGGGTTTTAGATCAAGGGGTCTGATAGCATTATTTGTAATTAACACTTTATTCGCAATGTTAATTTTGACACCTAATTGAGTCAAAGCGTCCAGACCAAGCAGGCCATCGAAGTACGCATGAAATTTAAAAATCAAAAATGTCAATTCACCAGGTTCATTAAATTCAATGAAAGTAGGTAAAACAATTTGTTTGAGGAACTTATATTTATTTAATATCCAAAATGCACGAAATGCACAAAATATTCACATGACCCGAGCGAATTTTCAAAACAAAAATAAGGACAAACTGTTTCTGAACTCGAGCAACGTAAGAAATATTTAAATTTCTTAACACGATCGGCGTTTCTAATAAAGAAAAGTTAAGCTCCTTTGGATCGTTCTCAAGAGCAGCACCAAAGGGTTAACTTTTTTGCTGGAAGCCCTCGCGAGAAACGAAAACTAGATATAACTCCAACACGAAATTTAATACCGATCTAGACAGCTGTATCAAATTATGATCACTTACACTTACACCTAGCGGTAAAACTATTTTCCAAAATGCACAAAATATTCACAGATATTGTGATATGTAAACTCAGGACTTATAAACAAGGAAGATGCTCCTATATCAATTAGAAATCTCAAATGACGTCCAAATAAAGAAGAGATCTTTATATATGGCAATGTGATACCATGCTTATTAATATCTAGGTATGCTGTTGGCGGTTCGAGGCAGGTTACCAAAAATTTTTGAATACATGACATTTTTTTTTCTTGATTTCTAGCTACCTGGATTTTCTTCAATTCTTCTGTTTATATAATCCTTCCTTTGTACCTTGTGGCAACTGTTCCTCAGATATCAACTGCCTCTCTAGTTGTCCATCAGATTTCTCTTCTTCGAACAAAGAATTAGGGTCACTTATCTCGAATTCCTTCCTGTTGGCCCTCTCTTCGCGCTTTGCTTGCATATTTGCACGCTTCTCTTCTAGCTGGCTAATATTTCGCTGAAGATCCCTGTAGCACCATGAAAGCCACTCCTGTTGAGAACGTAGACTTTGATTGCATTCTTCCGCCTCCTTCAACTTCTATCGTAGTTGAATAATCTCATCTTCTCCAGTATGAACCGTTGGCATGTTAGTTTCCTCGCTAACGTCACATTCTTTAACTACTCAGGCCTATTCCAAGATCCGTCGTCATTCCGATTTCTCTACGAATCCCGAAATTGTAATTCTACGATCCGAATGCATTCATCGTAATTCGAAATTATCTACGAATTCCGAAAATGGTATTACAGAATCCGAACGAATCGAAAGTTTGACCGTTATTAAATAAATGTAAGTATTCATTTTGCCTTAATAGAACTATTTATATATGAATGAATTATTTATGAAAGGTCTAAGATAACTACAAACAAGAAGCAGTATGAGAGGCTAGTAAATTTGCTTTCCGAAAGGCCGGATATTGCTCAAGGGTTTTCAGAATCACGAAAGGAAGATGTTAATGCATTTTGCGAAAAAGTGGAACACTATTGCAAATGCAGATGAATCCGGGTACTTTCATTAATGCATGTTTGCGCATATTTGCTTTTGCATAAAGTTCATTAAAGCAAGAAATCAAAACATGCGTTTGCACAAGGTTCATAAAATCAAACGTGCGAAGCAAATGAGCGCAAATTTTGCATATGTTTTTAACTGCGTGCGGCACTTATGTTCAAGAAGAAAAATTTAATGTTAGTAGAGGTAACGCAGGTTCTGTTTTTGTGTACTAGTATTTAGTTCATATTAAAATGAGTAATGTAATTTAACTTATTGTAGAAATAATTAATACTTTTTGTAATTATAGCCAAAGAAGTTCACTAATGCATGCATGCATACAGGCGCAAAATGTCTTTTTGCAAAAGTCACGAAAGAAAATTTCTCGCATTTACGCATATTTGCGCATGCAAATATGCATTAATGAAAGCACCCTCCATTTCAAACAGTCTATACTATAATAAACTAAACTAAACTAATCAAAACTCAAAACTAAATTAATCAAAACTCAAAATTTATCAATGTTTTGACGTTAAACAGCTGATTTCCAAATTGCGAATTTGCGTTACAATATGGCATCGCTAATTCCGGATCCGTTCGGGTTATAGAATACCATTTTTTTCGTATTCCTAACGTAACTTGCTTTTCGTAGCAATGCTACGACGGATCTTGGAATAGCCCTGACTACCTCCTTAGTCGTTTCAGAATAGTCTTTTAGTGAAGTTTACAGTGCGTCCTCTAAATCTTGTATTCCTTGATCAATAGTCTGTAGTTCCCGCTTTCCTTGGCTCGATGTCGCCAAGACAGTCAGCCCTCGCACAGGTTCAATCTTCTCCTCTGGTGATGCATTCCCATCTTCAAATGTCCAAATTGGTGTTGTACTTGGCATTTCCGGCAAGATTTTGACTCGTTTTCACTTTGTACCATTTCTTTCTTCATTCGCTGCTCTTTGTTATTCCTTCGCCATCGATGTCCTCTCAAAACACCTCCATCGTTTCGGGCACCTTCCATTGTACTTCTCTGACAAGTGATCAAGGGTCTTCCTTCTGCAATCGCTTTGCAGGTGACCGTCTTTACCGCAGGACCAGCATCTGTACTTGTGATGGGGTACTATAGCTTCGGTGTTCCGATCGGTACCACTCTTCAATCCAAATTCTTCTTGCTCCCTTCTGTTGCACTTTGCAAAACCAGTCTTCTTCGTGTCATATCCCGGAAGGGTTGATCTTCTTTGCTCCGTGCAATCTCTTCGGAGATGACCTTCCCGGCATCATGTCCAGCATCTAGGACGGCCGCGAATGACCTGGGTATTGAGTCGGTAACAAATACCTTTTATTTCGGTTTCTTCTGTCTCGTACATAGGTCTTCTGGTGGCTTGTTTCGCTGCCTCCCAAGCCAGCGCGTAAGCCAAAACCTCAGCGTTAGTGATTTTTCCAGCCAGTCGTACTGCTTGCTGCAGGTCACGATCTGCAATTAATAAATGCTTCTCTTGCGACCTCGTTAACATAATCTTGGCTAAACGTGGGATAAGCCAAATGTGTCAGCCTTTCTATGTCCGCACATAACTGCTGCAACTGCTCTCCAGGCTTCTGTGTCCGACTCCGTAAACCTCTTGCATGTGCTGGTTTCCATACCGTAATTCTAAACCTTGTATTAGAGATGTATAGCAAAACCTTAGCTCCGCCGGGATAGTTTGTCACAGTTCTGCTGCTCCACCTCTGAGTGCCAAGATAAGTGCTGTAGCTTTATTTTCGTCACTCCAAAAGTTCATTGCTGCTGCTGTTTCGAACTGGAGTCTGTGTTTGCCAGAGCTGTCAAATTTTGGAGGATGAAGCCTTTTGTTCACAGTCACATGTGTAGATAAAGTCGACATATTCCGTTTCTGGACATTCTCTAGTTCAGTCATGGTTTCCTCGAAATTTTTCTTCATTGACTATTCCATTTCGCATTAAACTTGTTTAATATTCGTTTGTCCAGAAATTTCCACTTCTTCCAATCTTCTCTCTATGTTTTCAATTTTCGTATCAACAGCTGATTCTAAAGCCTCAACTTGTTTTCGCACGGGAATTTCTATTTCAGCTTTCACTTCTTTAACCGAGGCTTTAAGTTCCGCTACAGATGACTTCTGTTCTTCCATTGATGATTTTAACTCTGACTTTAACTCATTTACGGAAACTTCCATCGTTGATTTCAATTCGGCCGTCGATGATTTCTGTTCAGCCACTGATGCTTTTAATTCGTTTACGGACCCTTCTATTGATGATTTCTGTTCATCCATTGCTGTCTTTAACTGCTCCTTGGAAGATTTCAAACCACACATCAGAGCATTGAGAAGATCTGTCATGCTAGGAGTACTTGTTTCTTCTTCGTCTTCTAGCTCGTCTTCAAAAACCAAAGCCCCTGGTTCCTTTCCTTCTTTTGCCATAGCTTCTTGTAGTAAAGCGATCAGGGCACATTTATTGCCAATTGTGGGTAGGGAACGTTTACTTAACTCCCCCTTCAAGTCTTGGACACGTAATTCCTTCAGTTTGCGCCCCTTATTCAGACCGGCTGCACTATTTCCCTTCAATTTCACAATCAAACTTTTTCTCCAAGTTCACTCTTCTTTAGTCTTTCTTAATTAATCCCACTTCTGACACCAATTGTAACGTAAATGGGGCTCTTCGGGCTCGAGGGATTATTTAAGACACTTATTTACAGTCACAAATTCTCACAATTTTTATACGCTTCACTTCATTAATTCGTTGCATAATTTCCTTGACAACATTTCTTTACAATATTACGTTTCACTTATCACTTCACTGGTTAAAATACAACTGACTATTCGCATTATCACATGTAAACATTTCGCAGTCTAAATCACGACTAAACTAAGCAGGCTACTGCTCAGTCCTATTTATACTACTTAGCTTCATTCTAGAAAGTTCAGTCACTTAGTTCTAGATATGTCCGTTACACATTTTCACCTCACATATTCACCATGGGTTCGAGTCGTCCTTGACTTTCCCCGTTTGAGATTTCCTTTTCTTGATTTTCGTGGCCTACCTCGTGCACGTTACAATATTTAATACTCCGTTTGCATCTCCTTCGATTTTATTTCAAAATTTCTTCTACATTCGTTAAGAATTCGTGGAGCAATCTTGGATTACCATCATATCGAGGTAAATATTTGATTGTGTCGGGAAATCTTAGAGAATTGAAAATGTCTGTTCGGGACACTTTGTTAAAAGCACCATTATGGTTTTAGGCCAAAGGATTTGCGTTATTTGTTGTCATTATATTGATTTTATTAGGTTCGCTTAGATTAAATTTAAATTCACTTAGACCTATATTAATTTCACTTGAGTTGTGTAATTTCGGCAATTCACTTAGATTTAAAGCAGTTCCGCTTATATCACACAAATTTAGTAAATTATTTGAGTCTGTTTCCTCTGTGGGATTTTCACGAATAGAACTTGTATTATTAAATAATTAAATAATTATCCTAATATTGGACTTTTGGGGGATTGGACATGGACATTTCACTTATCTTGGGATTGGACATGAAATTGCATTATGAAAGGAATAATTATTCAAATATTCACTTACGCCAATAGAATGATCCGGTGCATTATAGGTGACAAGTTGAAACTCTTCAGCTTTTTCCTTCGCACTATTGATGTACCATTACCACTGGTATTCTTCCAGTATTGCAAATTCCTACAGCACACATAAATTTTCCTTTTATGCTTTTGCTTTTTATATTGGTGTTCCTCCAATATTGTAAAATTTCTAGAAAAATATTTCTTAAGTTCACGGTATTTTAATTTGTCCACCTTTTGTATGACAGGTATTTTTATTCGATGTCCTTTCGTAACATAAACACTGCACAAGTCGTCGGCTGAGTATTGGTTTGTCGTACACGCCATTTGATCAAAAGAAAACGCATTTTAATGTTTTCAATTAAAAAACATGTGCCCGATAGAATTTTTTTATGTTCGCACCATAATTAAACAGATTTATTGGATTTCTAAAACTGCTTGACCTAAGCGTCCTTCTAAATTATTTTATAAGTTATAGTGAATTTAGCTCAAAATGAGTTTGTCGTATACGCCGGCTTACGAACAATTTATTTTCTCCGTACACGTACGACAAAATAAGGTAAGTACGACACTCCAATATTGAATAACGTTTAAGATCGTATATACATACAACAAAAGATTTAAATAACTTTGTCAAAGATTAGATTCATTTCCATAAAAGAAAACCTTGCCAATCTATAACAAAAGTGTATTTATTTAATATAACAAAATCACAAAATTCGTTAAAAAACTACACAACTTCAGAATTTCAATTTGGTTTATAATACTGTTAATAAAATAAGGCACATACAATATATTTATTTATAATGAAAACATAACAATAATAAGTCCTCCTAGGATCATGTAATAAGAAAAATAATAAACTTAAACGTGGTTTGTACATTAAATTAATTAAAATAAGTTCATGATCCCAGATGTATTTGATTAATTTTCAAAAGAGTTTATATTACTCTTGGTCGACTGCTGGCATAAACACCAGTAACATTTTTAACTTCCCACATATAGGAAGTTATTGTAATTGACCCGCTTTTCAAAATTTTTAGTTTTAACATTTTTTTACATTTCAAAGTCACCATAGTCTTTTACGCATGTTTTTGAACACATGTACGTGTGTGTGTGTGTGTGTGTGTGTGTGTGTGTGTGTGTGTGTGTGTGTGTGTGTGTGTGTGTGTGTGTGTGTGTACGTACGTTCGGACCCACTTTTTTCGACAACGAAATCTCGCGAACAATTAGTTACGTATTATTGTCAATAAGAGCTGAAAGAAATTTGATCAATTTCGGTTCAGCCGTTGATTTTAGACTTTCTTGAAAAGGATTTCTTCGATATAATTTGTTCTGATGACGATCGGGACATCAAAAAATCGGATAATAACAATTTATCATGAACAGAAATTGTTTATAATGATGAAAAATTGTTTACAATAAATAATTGTTTATAACAGTAATAAATTTATAATCATAAAAAATGGTTTTACCTGGTTGAAAATTGATTATGAAAATTTGAAATTGAATACAAAATTGAAGATTGTTCATAGCAATTGAAAATTCTTATAAACAATTGAAATTTGTGTTACCACAAAAATTTTCTTTTATGAATAAACTTTGTTTATATCAATTAAAAATGGTCTATAACAATTAAGAATTGTTTATATCAATTATAAATTGTTTATAACCATTCAAAATTATTAATAACAAATAGAGTGCATTCATTTGGTTTTCATAAAAAAATAGTGCTATAACGGAATAATTTTTTAAAAATTTGTTTGCATCTAATTACAACGAAATTATCATGATAAATTAAATTCATTAATTTATTTATTTATAAATTTAAAATATAAATTTTTTAAGTATTTTTAAATGGGATAAAAGTGGGCGAAAGTTTTTTTTGAAAAAGATTCATCTGATTCAATTGGTTCTGATACAGCTCGATACTTTAAAAAAAAAAATCCAGAACTTTTATAGTTTTTTGTAACATAAAAAAAATTATAAAAAAAACCATAAATAGTTGATATTAATGATAAATAAAACGATAAATCGAATAGTATGAATTTTATTGAGTTTTCACTTACTCCTTTGTACTATGATCATGAAATTTATCGCAATTAACAATTAAATATTGTTAATAATACTTGAATATTGTTAATAATAATTGAAAATTGTTATTAACTGGGAAGTTGTTCGTGTGGAATTCAAGGGTCGCACCAATGATGCGACACCCAGAATCTGGACCCACCCCACTAGTTTCTTTTGAAATAGTCTGAATTCTATGTTGAATTATATTTTTGATTAAAAAGACTTTTCGGAGTTGCCAAAGACTTTTTGGTTGGTTTTTTTTAGTAGAGATGTTGTTTTGTATCCAAGATCTCTTCCACTAGTTCTTTCGTATCTTAAAAATTTGATTTTTGATTTGTTACACTATGAACGCAGTCTCCTTTTTGCACTAAGGAATGCCCTGGCGTCGAGAAGTTTTGCTCAATAGTTTTCAGACTAGTGTTACTGTGAAGAAAAAATAGCTGTTATAAGATGGTTCTTCCTTTTATACACTTTAACCACTTTGTGGGAACTATAACTCAGGCATGCGTCACACTTTTAATTTACCATCACTATTGTCTCACAAACTTTATCCTTTTATTAAATAAATTTAATTTCTATACAAAAGTTAATTTAATTTTTATTATTAGCCTTTTTTTGGTTTTAATTACATACACTGTGGTATACACTATCTGTTTTTCCTTTATCTGTCAACTTTAACCTTATTAATCATTACCTCATGACACTCTTTGGCTTATATTACTTACACTTCTATACAAAATATATTGTAGTTTCAACATAAAACATTTCGGTCACTAATTAATTTCAGTGATACCTTGTTGCTTAAATTACTTGCACAGCTATGCACTGTCTATTTAATTTTTCAACATATTACGTGAACCCACTTTAAACGCAGACTACAAACATTTATTAACACTTTAAACGCAGACCTACCTTTTCCTTTTTTAACAACGCGATCTCACTTCGACGACTTTAAAACCAGACTCTAATTTCTTGTTTTTAAATCGCGACTCGCCAATTTGCACCCCACGACCAGACTTTTTGACGATTTTTAACAGACTCTCCGTTAATCATCTTTCCCACGACCACTTACCTGTTTATTCGACTTGAACTTTTTGATCAAGGTAGAAAGCTTCGAGCTTTCGCTCTCGATCGTATACCTTCCGTTCAGTCGCTGAACATTAGGTAAGCTTTTGGTCGTGTGTGTGAGAGCTTTTTCCTCTCACGTACTGGCTTGATAAATTTCAAGCACCGATAGACCTTGAGCACGACGATGTACTTTTCAGAATTTGATGGCGAGGCGCTTTTAGCCTGAGAACTTTGAAAAAAAGTGAAAAATAAAATAGTTTTTTAAAAAAAATTTGAACCGACTTCACATAAAGCGCTAAAAAGTATAAAATAATTTTTAATTTTATATCTATTACGACATTTGGAAGTCGGTGCAAATTAAACAAACAAAACAACTACCCAACCATGATTAAAAATAAATTATAAAACTACCTGAACGTTTCAGCTTACGGGATCATAAGAAATAACGATTAAATTTTTTTGTTGTAGTTGTTTGGTTTCTTTGATTTGCACCGACTTCCAAATGTCGAAATAGATATAAAATTAAAAATTATTTTATTCTTTTTAGCGCTTTTTGTGAAGTCGGTTTAACTTTTTTTTAAAAACTATTTTATTTTCCATACACTTTCGACTTGCTTTGATTTCTAGGTAAATTTACCCGTTAGCCACTTCGTGAAAGAGGATATGCAATTTCCTCTGGAATTTGTTTACGAAGTGGCTACTTGCTGGTAAATTTGTATGTTCTTTGTTTGTGGTCATATCCGTTATCCGATGTTGTTGACAAAATATCCTGCATCGGATTTCGCATCTGACCTGTAACATAGCAGCGCAGTTGTTATTAATTTGTTTTTGTTTTGCGTAATGCAGGAATCACTCCAAAGGGTAATGTATTCTATTTGTGGATAGTCAAGTAAAATGTTTTCCAAAATTTTAATAATGGAACATGGAAAATGGAACATCATCTGTGCAACCACTGTGTGCTTCGCTCCAAATTGTACTTTTGGCTTGTCAACAACAATACTAGTTGCGGTCATGTTGAAAACACTTAATTTTATTTTGTAATAAAAAGATGTAGCATTCCCCTTCAGTATACACTTTGCAGATATAAGCAAATTATAGCGCTTTTTGGATCTTAATTTTGTCGATCAAGATCTCGTTCAGCTTTCATAGCGAACTTGTCGTCTTTACGGACGTTGTACTGAGAAATTCATCATTAGTTGGATTTCTGTTGGCTTTGAAAATAACATATCGATCACATTGATCTTTTTCGGCTTGTGAATGCCTAAATTAAATGTGTTAGATTGTTAAATATTTTTAAATTCACTCTGGTAACTTATATGCGCTTATGAAAAACCGAGATTGAAAACATTTTTAAATTTTATTGTCGTATGATGATAGTTTATCCCTAATTTTCTATGCACGTACGACAAAACAAAACTGAATAAAAAAATGTTTTGCCTTAACGCATGTCTCCCACTTATATACGTACGACAAATCAATACTCAGCAAAACATAACTGCAATTTATATGAAACTTTTTAACGGACTTCCCAAAAACAAAGAGGTTCTAAGTTCGACGAGTATTTTTTTTTAATTTTTTTTTATTTTTTTTTTATGTCTGACCGGGTATAACTTCGTAACGCGTCGACTGATTTTGATGATTCTTTTTCTGCTGGGTAGAGTATGTTCACCGATGGGTACCATGTCAAAAAAAAATTTGGTAGGGTGGGGGTGGGAGTGAAACCTAACTTTGTAACGCGCGCGGATCGATTCGGTTCGTTCTTTTTTTGTTGTACAGGGTATGAACCCCCATTTCTAATGGGAGATTTGGCCTAAGGTGAAGGGAGGGGGGGGGTAGTCTAACTTCGTAACGCATGGACCGATTTGGATAATTCTTTTTCTGTTGGGTAGAGTATGTTCCGTGGTTGATACAACGAAAACAAAATGTTGGAGGGGTGGTGGTGGAGGGTGGGGGTGGAACCTAACTTTGTAACGCGTGGTCCGATTTCGGTTGTTCTTTTTCTGTTGCATAGAGTGTGATCTCCCCATTGCTAGTAGGAGATTACTTTGGTCCTATGGTGGGTGGTGGGGGTGGAGGAGGGGAGTAGTCTAACTTTGTAACGCGTGGACCGATTTGGATAATTCTTTTTCTGTTGGGTAGGGTATGCTCCCTGGTTGATACCACGACGAAGTGGTAGTGCGATGGGGAGAGTGGAACCTAACTTTGTAACGCGTGGACCGATTTGGATGGTTCTTTTGCTGTTGTATAGAGTATGCTCCCCCATTGCTACTAGAAGAATAATTTGGTCCTAGGTGGGGGGCTGGGTGGATAATTCTTTTTCTTTTGGGAAGATTATGCTCCCTGGTTGATACCACGAGAAAAGAAATGTTGGCAGGCTTGAGGTGGGGGAAGGGGGGTGGAACCTAACTTTGTAACGCGTGGAACGATTTGGGTGGTTCTTTTGCGGTTGTATAGAGTGTGATCGCTCATTGCTAATAGGAGAATAATTTGGTCTTATGGTGGTGGAGGGGGAAGGATTAGTAACTTCGTATCGCGTGGACCGATTTCGATGATTCCTTTTCTGTTCGGTAGAGCATGTTCCTTTATTGATACCATGAGAAATTTTTTTTAGTGAAATGGAGGTGGGGTAGGGAGTTAAACCTAACTTTTTAATGCGTGGACCGATTTGAGTAGAAGACACTAAAAAGTGATAAATAAAATAGTTTTTAAAAATTCACAAAAGGCGCTAAAAAGCATAAAATAACTTTTAATTTTATATCTATTACGACATTTTGAAGTCGGTGCAAATTAAACAAATAAAACAACTATAGTACCACAATTGAAAATAATACATAATACTACCTGAACGTTTCAGCTTACGTGATCATAAGAAATAACGATTAAATAGTTGTTTGGTTTGTTTGATTTGCATCGACTTCAAAATTTCGTAATAGATATAAAATTAAAAATTATTTTATGCTTTTTAGCGCTTTTGTGAAGTCGGTTCAACTGTTTTTTTTTAAAACAGTCGAAAACTATGCGAACCTTGGTAGTGCTTGGATTCGCGACTACGTGATGTGGTAAATACGAACAAGTGTAATACTGTTTTCCGTCACTAAAATGTTTCAAATGATCGCATTCTATTATATTCATTGGATTCCTAAGTCCTAGTTCTACATATTCGTTAAAACACTTCACATATTCGATTTTATGTTCGGGTCCGGAAGCAATTTTTTTTCCATTTGAAAAAGCCTGGCAATCGCAGAATTTTTAGATGAGCCTAATGTTACTTCGTCGTTAATGAATGGTAAACTCACTTGATATCTTCCATCTGGACATCTGAAGACGTGATTTGAAAAGTATTCTTCACATTGGGTTTCTTCTGCTGTTAAAACTGGCTTTAAAGGTATTTCTTCTTGTTCCCAAAACAATCTTAAATCATTGTATGGATTTATATTAACATGAACATTTTGTAGGTTTCGATTAATTTTGGATACAGCGGTTTCACCAGAAAGGATCCATCTAAACATGGGTCGTTGCTCTAGTGGAGTTCCAAGTCTTCCCTTTCGAATGCCATCACGGATCAAAGTATTATATACATCAGCACCTAATAACACATCGACATCAGGTTGATTAAATGTTGGATCAGCTAAGAATAAGCTATCTAAATGTGCCCAATCCTCAGGAGAATAATGATGGCTTGGTAGAATACCAGAGATAGTTTTTAAAACGAAAGCATGGACACATAACGATTCCTCTTCATTTTCATACGTGGATCGGATTGTAAATCTAGCTTGGGATTTAATAGTTTTCGTATGAACATTTCCTAAGCCAGAGACATTTGTATATACTATTTCTTTGGGAAGTGAAAGTGTTTGTAAAAGCTGTTCATAGACCTGGTAGAGCTGGTCGTAGACCTGGTAGAGCTGGTCGTAGACCTGGTAAAGCTGTTCACAGACCTGGTAAAGCTGTTCACAGACCTGGTAAGAGCTGTTCATAGACCTGGTAAAGCTGTTCACAGACCTGGTAAGAGCTGGTCGTAGACCTGGTAAAGCTGTTCACAGACCTGGTAAAAGCTGTTCATAGACCTGGTAGAGCTGGTCGTAGACCTGGTAGTAAAAGCTCCCGCTGAAAATATCCGGCATAGTAAAATCTCAAAGCAGCAAACTCTTATCTTCAGCACGAGCCCAGGTTCATCTACAAAACCTTATCACCCAACGACCACAACATTGCGACCAAATTATTAATTTCTATAGTCAGCTCTCTTATCAATTAGCTTAACATTCGTTTCTATACCCATGATCCAGGTCCAGGTCCAGATCCAGACCCAGGTGCAACTCATACTTACCTTTACTAGCGCGCCGCCGCCAAAACAAAACAATCTAAATTGACCTTCGGAATCACGCAACCATTCCCTTATCTCCAGCCATTTCCTTATCTCTCCTCCCAGAATTGTTATGTATGTTCTGCCGCAAATGAGCAAAAATGTGACGTCAGACCTCGCTTTCCCTCACAATTTAACCAATTTTAAGGTGCTCCTGCTCATTTGCGGCAGAACATACATATCCCTCCTACTAGCATTATTCACTTTGCCCTGATTATTTTAGTTTATATAATTTATATTTTATTTATAATAAATATTTAAGAAGTAAAAATATGATGAAAGTGTCTCCTGGAATACCCCCTCTACTATATAGTTTTTTCACTCTCTTTCTCTTTAGTTTCCGTAACCCCTTGTGGGGCATGGGGTCGGAGACTAACTTCACCCGAATCGAGACAACGAATGCAAGTGGACCTACTATACAATGAAAAGTGGATTTGGAATCACTGGTTTTTTGTCTGTAACCCCAAAGGTCTTTTTATAGTGATCTGTTGTCAGCAGAAAACAACCTTGGATCGCCGCCGGTGGGATTCGAACCTGCGACCTCCTGATTCGTAGGCCGACACGTTTTCACTTACTTCAACGACGAAATTTTTTTTACTACTCCGCGGAAATTCCTTTTTTGGGGGAATTAAAAGTGTTCTATATGTTGACCCAGGGCATAAGCTACCAACATGGCAAGTTTCATTTAAATCTGTCTAGTAGTTTCCGCGTAATGCGTGCGCAGACCGTCAGACGAAAATTGTAAAAATTGCTGTTTTTGCCTCCATATTAATGTAATTACCATCGCAAATATAATTTTTGAAAAATATTCCGTGTACAAACAGGGCTCTATTACAGTTTTGTTATACGTGTAGATGTATCGAGAACTTAAGAACAATTTACCTTAATAAAATTAGTTGGATTTTCCACATCATACTGCTTGTACGGTTGACCAGTTTCTAGTTTCCAGAACAATAACTGCCCGGAATAACTGCCAGTAACTAATGCATGTCCGGCACGTATAGCTCCACAAGTAACATCGTCATTATGCAAGGTTTCCCATTGCTTTTCGTCGCTATATTCCTGGCCTTCAACATCTGCAAACTCCGTAACGTGCATGTTCCATCCCACCGCTAGAATTCTTTCTGGGACCCAAAAAACTGCAGTTACTTCACATAAATATTCAATTGACATATGCCGAATACACACAGCGTTGTTAAAATTCCATATCTTCAGCGAACCATCCCTCGAACCAGTTAAAAGCAATTGCTCTTTTGGATCAAAACATGCGGCTGTTATTTCTACAATAACGACTTCTCCATGAAATGTCGAAGTGTGTGCTTTTTTCATTAAAGTCTGCCGTTTTCCAGTCCAGGGATCCCAAACAATTATGTAACTATCTAGACCACACGTTACAATATTTTGAAACAATTTGTTATAAAGAACGACAGAAATAGGTCCGGCATGAGTGTTTCCATCAGTCAAATCTAACCGCAATTTCGGGCAGCATTTAATGCGAATAAGTTTTCTAGTGCCAATAATTAAATCTCTAGTTACACAATTATAGTAGCACACAAACTGACTCTCGTGTGGAATAACAATCATTAATTCACTATAAGTTTGCAATAAGGTTTGTTCGGACAGGTTCCATACTTTAATAATCTTGCTGTGATCTATAGAGTAAATTTTTTTCTCCTCAGGTTGGATAAATATAAAAACAATCCCCGCATGATGTCCAGAAAGCATAGCGGTTGGTTTTTGAGGAACAAAAGGATCCCACAATCTCAAAAATGCATCCGGTCCTCCAGTCGCAAGAACACGGTTTACTTCATCTACGAAAAATGAGGTGACACCCTTGAAATAAAATATTTTAAGGAATTTTAATTTGGAGAATATCTTTAAATACCTTTGGGGTACTAAAAATTGTATGCGCACCATCCTTGGGATCTGTGACTACTACTGCAGGGCACACTGAACCTGCAGATGAAGCAATATGACACTCTGCCGAAGAAAATATTAGGTTATGCTTTTGCAAGTAAAACGTTTTGGTAACAACATCGACGTGTATGTTAGGAAAATCCTTAACCAAAATCTTCGGAAATTTTCCCTGCAATATTTTAAACATTTAATTATTACATAATAAGTTATACATGATGTGTTAGAAACTTAGATAAAATAATAAACAGGATAGGCCATTACGTGTATGGACCGTGTACGTGAGACAGGGAAATGATAATTTTACGAAGTTTTTATCACTATTTCCAGTTTGTTTACGTTCGGAAATTTTCATCTTTCAGCTGTTCAATGGCGGTGCTTTTTGAAGTAAAACTTCTTTACGCACGCTTGACTTGGGAAGTAAGCTGGTCAATCGTCAATGCGTGACGAGAGCGTAACGAAAAGTGTGATCGGGCGAGGCGAACGGAAGTTGAGAGGGAGATATACGGTGATTTCTTGATTATTTCGTAATGTAATTTCGTTAATTTATTAAAAAAATTAATATATGTATATGTATATACATGTATATATTATACATATATACATATATAAACATATATATATACATACATATAATTGGAGCTAAAGAAGTTTTACTTCAGTCGTGTGGTCTAAAGCACACTCATATTTTCATTTATTTAAATTTGTTTCCAACCCCTCCACAGAAATTCTACAATTTTACTACTTCCATGATGGACTTACACATGAAAAGGCCCTTCTACTACTTAAAGAGATGCCGAAGTTTTATCAGCTTCCTTCTTAATTATATATTCTAAGGTTAGAAATATTCGACTTTAAGTTATGGCTACACTTCGTGGGACGGGGTGATGGGGGGGGGGGGGGGGTTTCGAGGGGTCTAATCCTTAATTCGTATATAGCGGGTGTGTATATCTTACCCAGCCAGACAGGGAAGTGGACGCTGGAGTTTCCAAGGCCAGGAAATGACAAAACGAAAAAATAAGTCAGTTTTAAAATCTCAAAATTTTCACTTCCCAAAACGTTTTATCTTTTATTATAATTTTTTTTATGAATGATCGCCCATAACTTCATAACACGTCGTCGTGAGGGTGGAACCTAACTTTGTAATTCGTTGACCAATTTGAATGGTTATTTTTTATAGTAAGGAATATGATCCATCATTGTTAATAATGAAAAAAATTGTCCTGATGTGGGGTGGGGAGGGGGAATGGGTAGTGTAACTTAAACATAAACATAAAGTATGTTCTCCCATTGATGCCGCGACAAAAATTTAAACGGTGAGATGGGGGTGGGAGCAAGGACGACCGTAGACCGATTTGGATGATTCTTTTTTGTTGTATAGAGGATAATCTCCCATTGTTAATATGAGGATACATTTTGACCTAGAGTGCGGGTGGGGTAGTGGTAGGCTTAATTCGTAACGATTTGGGTGATTCTTCTTCAGATATCTAGAATATGGTCCCCCAACAAATATGTATTGAATATGGTGGGGTGGAGATGGACCGTACACAACTTCTTAACGCATAGATCTATTTCGATGATTTCTTTTTTTTGTATACAGTATGATCCACCATTGATACTAAGAGGACAAGGGGAGGAGTGGTATGACATTGTAACTCGTAGTTTGATTTAGATGATTCTGAAGGAATAGAGTATCTCTTTGTATCGTTACAAAAAATTTTTCTTATAGGAGGCACCTAACTTCGTACGACGGAGACATTAAAAAGTTAAAAATTAAATAGTTTTTAAAAAAAAGTTGAACCGACTTGACAAAAATAGTTTTTTAAAAAAAAGCTGAACCGACTTCACAAAAAGCGCTAAAAAGCATTAAATAATTTTTAATTTTATATCTATTACGACATTTTGAAGTCGGTGCAAATCAAACAAACCAAACAACTACAACAAAAATATTTAATCGGCATTTCTTATGATCCCGTAAGCTGAAACGTTCAGGTAAATTATGTATTATTTTCAATTGTGGTTCTGTAGTTGTTTTATTTGTTTAATTTGCACCGACTTCATAATGTCGTAATAGATATAAAATTAAAAATTATTTTATGCTTTTTAGCGCTTTTTGTGAAGTCGGTTAAACTTTTTTTTTTTAAACTATTTTATTTGTCACTTTTTAGTCTCTCCGACTCTATACAACGAAGAAAGAACCATCCAAATCTGTCCACGCGTTAAAAAGTAAGGTTTAACCGCTTACTGCACCTCGAGTTCACTAAAACTTTTTTCTCATCGTATCAATTCAGGAACATATACTGAACAGAAAAGGAATCATCGAAATCGTTCCACGCGTTACGAAGTTACTACCACTCCCCCTCCCCCTGCATCACCATAGGATCAAATTATTCTCCTATTAGCAATGGGGGATCATACTCTATACAACAGCAAAATCTAAACCGGTCCACGCGTTATAAAGTTTGGTTCCACCCCCCACCCCCAACCCAACATTTTCTTTTGTGGTATCAACCAGGGAGCATACTCTACCCAACAGAAAAAGAATTATCCAAATCGGTCGACGCACCCTTACCCCTCACCATAGGACCAAATTATTCTCCTATTAGCAATGGGGGGTCACACTCTATACAATAGAAAAAGAACCATCGAAATCGCCTCCCCCCATATTGAGTAATCGCCTTCGCTCTGAGATAATGACGTCTATAGGAAACTTTAAGTAAACTACAGTATTAAAAAAGAACTTATCTTGTTTCTTCATAGTGCGCTTGTTGCACTTATATAAGAGATTTGCTCTTTGTTCGCCAAATATACATTTAGCTATGGGTATAGCTTAGTATGATCATTGCATGGGAGGTGAACATCTTTCAAAGACTCGACTGTCTCTGGTAGTGTGAGATTTTTTCTCACTCAAAATACGTCCTCAGCAGGAGGCGCCTGGACTGATTTAGTTATCCTACCTCCCATTTAATTTTTATTTGGAATGTAATTTGATTCTTTTCAAACTAGGAGCACGCTTGCAACTTCCACATGATGTGATTTAAATAATTTGGGATGATCCCATGCCCTTTCCTTCCTGGATGGATCTTACCCTAATCAAATGATGAGTATAAAATTATGTACGTAACCCCTGAATAATATATTACTCACCTAATTCCATTTGAGAAATTTTTTACACTACTCTTCACCTTCCACTTAGCACGATCTAACCTATTCTTAATGAATCTTCGCAGTTTCTAAACTGAATTACGATAAACTAAGATTTGAACTTAATGTTCTTTATAATTTAATCGTACCTTTGATTAATTCTCTTATCACTTAATTATTGAATTAATTATTTCTTAGACACCACTACTGAAACTGCAATTTTTAAATTTGGTTGTTCTATCACGAGGGTCTGGATAACTTCTAACTGCTAAAAATGTTCAAATCTAATATAGATTATGGTTCAACATACCGAGGCCAACCGTAAGCTTCGTAACTATATACTTTACCATACATCTGTATTTCGTACAATCCTAACGGCCAACGGATTCAAAATTCTCTTTCTCACTTTTGAATCTCCACTATTAATTGGTTTCATATTTTTATCTCATGTAAGCTATCCATCCAATATTTAGCTAATATATATTAAAAAATGAAAACTACCATTGGTTTATTATAGTATACTTAACCTCCAGAAGAAAACCCATACCAGGCGCTCAGTAACTCTGTCAATATATTGAAGTAATGTGTTTTTGGCATTAAATTGTAGAAATTGATATTCCCCTGATTGACCAGATCTCGTGTGTGCAACTTTGGTGCAGCGGTAGGGAGAGCGGTGAAGGCATCGGGTTTAAATCCCGATGCAGTAATTCTTAAAAGTTTTATTGTTATTATTTTTTTTTCAATTTGCAATTAAATTTTTAAATTTTTTTTCCATATTATATTTAAATTAAGCCGCCGTTACAAGTAGGCAATTGTAATAGTAGAATTGAAAATGTGTTCTAGTGCAAGAAGTGAAAACGTGGTGCAGTGCCTGTGAGAATAAATATTGAAATTAATGTTAAATTAACTGGAAAGCAGAATCAAAACATCAACTAAACAGGCAAAAAAGCTATTCTTGGGAAATATGATGTATATGCATTTTTGTCACAAGAAGTGTGCATATTACACGTGACTGGGTAAGTTTTTGTTGAATTCTGATTTAATGTTAATGAAATAATGAAATTTTATATACCTGTTGTTTTGGTAACGGGAAATGAGTTTCAAATGTAATGATATCGTGGGAAATGGATTAGGAAAGAATTTGGTAAGGTTGCTGACGGTCTGTCTGGTTCAGAGAGGGTTCAAGTGGGTTTAAATAATGATTTTATGTTGGGTTACGTGTGGTATCGTAACAATAAGACAGCTTTCGTAGTGCCGGGTAGGGGTCTATTTCAGTTTGTTGAAATGCCGTTAGGTTTCACTAACTCGCCAAAAACAATGTGTAAGTTAATGGATAAAGTGATACCGTACGAGCTGCATGAAGATGTATTCGTTTATCTAGATGACCTCCTGATACTCTCAGACAATTTCAAAACACGTTTACAGATTCTTAATAAAGTAGCACAATGTCTCTGTAAAGCAGGTCTAACAATCAATGTAGAGAAAAGTCGGTTTTGACAAAGGTGAATCAAAAACCTAGGACATATAATCAGCGAGCGCGGGATACAAACTGATACAGAGAAGGTAGCGGCGGTACAAAATTTTCCTCGCCCAAGGTCGGTACGACAGATTCGACGTTTTCTAGATATCACAGGGTGGTATCGTTGATTTCTCCCAAACTATGCCAGCTTGGTTGCACCCATAACTGTTTTATTGAAGAAGAACTGCCAGTAGTGTCTATGGACTGAGAAAGCTGAAGAAGTCTTCGAGAAAATTGAGGCCTGCCTAACTGAAGCACCCATCCTGGCTAACCCAGATTTCAGTAAACCATTCATTATTCACTGCGATGCTTCATCGACCGGAGTTGGCAGTGTTTTGTGTCAAAAGGATTCTGACGGCAACGAACATCCTGTCGCCTTCATGTCACAAAATTCCGCACAGAAAAACTATAGCGTCACTGAGCTTGACTTGACGCACGGCTGATGGAATAAAAAAGAGACGTGATCTAAGCTCAGAAAGAAACTTGTATAAGTAATTTAACATCGTCCATGATGGTTCTAATGTCATTCGTAATTTTTAATTGGGTTCACTAGTAGTGAAGTAGTGCGTAGTGTGCTGTCGGGGACGGACGTGCCGTCGGTGTTTCTTCCCAATTAAGTTTTAACTCGGTTGCAAATAAATTTTATAATTCAAAATGACTGTGAAAATCCGCGAGATTGCTCACAAATTTTAACCGGTCAAATTATCGGGACTATTGGGTTGAATTGACATTGTAATCAACTCTGTGTTTGCAACGGTTTAAATGATTTGTTTCTGTGATAAGCTCTTTTTTCTATTCTCTAAAGAACCGCTATATTTATTTTTTCTCAGTGTCTTCCTCCACCTACCCAAACTGCCCTCATGTTTTGGACTCGACTTCTTCCACCATTTCTCAGGATACCACTTATCAACGGCTGCCTCGACAAACGGCGGGTAGGCGTCTTCGTCGTCGTAAGGGTCGTGTTTCTCAGCCTGCTTCCGATATCGACGGAAATATTGACAACTCGCATACTGTCATGTCGTCTCAACATCCTGCGACTGAACACATCGTGCGGCAGCCCACTGTGGATGGGGTTGCTGGTAGTTCACTTTCCGTCTCGGTGCTGCGGACGACCGAGGAATTGGTTTCTAATGACCTGCATTCCGAATTGGTGCAGTCTGTTCCAGTTGTTGATGCTGCTGTTGGTGAGGTTGAGCTACATAGGTTCTCGAGTGCTGGTAATGTTTCTGATGTCGTGACTCTGAGACCGGCTGTGCTACCTTGTAGCGTTTTTGTCTCGCGAATTCATCATGATACCACCGCGGACGTCGTCGTGCATCATATTGCCTCACATTTTGGAATTTCGCGAGATGTAATTAACTGTCGAAGAATTGACAAGTCACGGAACTGCCCTAGCTCCTTCTTCGCGTCTTTCAAGGTTGTCATCCCTGATGCTTTGTTCAACGCCATCGTTTCCCCTGAGATTTGGCCCAGTGGAACCATCGTCCGGGAATTTGTTCCTAAAAACCGTTCAGGCTCTAGAGATGCTCCAAAAAACTCATCAGCGAGATCACGTCCTCCAACGCTAACGTAACCGGCCTTCGATCAAAGACGACTTGCCTCTATACCAGCTCTACTTTTTCATGTTTCGACGTGGTCTGTCTGACTGAAACTTGGCTTTGTGGTATGATCGCCGATGCTGAGCTCTTTGGCTCGGAATACATCGTCTTTCGGCGTGACCGATATCTATCTGCAGTGAGCGCTCCTGTCGGGGGAGGAGTACTATGCGCTGTTCGTCGCAACATCCCCTGCTCTGTTGTTGAGATCTTAGACTGAAATATTTTGGAACTTTTATGTATAGTTCTCAGATTGCCGGATAAGAACGTGTTTATTGCCACCTCTTACATTCCTCCGGGAGCGACCAGGGATACTTACGGTTACGACTCACTTGCTTCCTGCATCGACACTCTTTCCTCCTCTTTGCGTCCTCAAGATGAGTTGTTGCTTCTCGGAGATTTCAACCCGCCAAGTATTCGCTGGGTGTCATCAGATGTTGACGGGCTGATTCCTTCCCAATCACCTGCATCGCAGAGTTCTCTATGTTTCATCGACGGCATTACCTCTTCCGGGCTTGTACAGTGTTCCAGCATCGCTAATGATTCCGGCAGATTTTTGGATTTGGTGCTTAGCTCTGACCCATGCAGCACCTTGGACAGGCGTTGTCCGGTTCCTTTAGTTCCTGAGACGTCTCATCATCCTGCGCTTCAAATTGCTTTGGTCTTCGATCCACTGCCTGCTGCATTTCTGATTCACGACGACTTCTCTTTTAATTTTAAAAAGGCTGACTTTTCTGTATTGAATAATTTTTTATTGAATTGTAATTGGTCTAATGTTTTTTATGAGGGGAACATTGATGAGGCGGTAAGTGCTTTTTATGACAATTTGTTTACTTGTTTCTTGCATTGTGTTCCTGTTTCTCGTTCGTTTTCTTCTTTCTCTAGTCCGCCTTGGCTCAATAGCTCGCTGAAGCATCTTAAAAACTTAAAAAATAAAGCATAGAAGGGGTCTGCTCATCAAGGAGCGACTCGGATTTTTATATCTACTCACAATTGCGCGACGAGTTCAATTTCGAAATTCATGCCTCATATAATAATTACGTTAACAGAATGAGGTCCATTATACGCGGTGAGCCTTAGCAGTTTTGGAGATTTGTTAACTCTAAGCGTGGCACCGACGGCTACCCTACGATTGCGATCCCTTCTCAAATTTCTGCTTATCCAAAATTGAGGCTGGAAAGCAAGTGGATTGTATCTTTACAGATTTTAGCAAGGCATTCGACAGAATAAGCCACCAAATTTACCTCAGGGAAGTCATCTGGGCCCGATTTTATTTATTATATACATCAATGATGTAGCTTTATTCTTGAAATATTCAAAAATTCTTTGTTATGCTGACGAGGCCAAAATCTTCCGTGTTGTGTCCTCTATTCGAGACTGTGAACTTTTAAATTCTGACTTAGACGCTTTCTACAACTGGTGTTCTGATAACTATCTTCGCCTCAATATTAGTAAGTGTACGTCTATGTCTTTTACTCGTAGAAAGAATCCTCTCGACTTCAAATACACCATGCATGGCTGTGTTCTGGAAAAAATTGTTAGGACCAAGGACTTGGGTGTATGGTTGAACAGTCGTTTTACGTTTGACGATCACATTGATGAGATAGTTATTAAGGCTAATTCTACATTGGGTGTTATAAAAAGATGGGCAAAGGAATTTGACGACCCTTATATCACCAGGCTTCTCTACTGCACCTTTGTTAGGCCTATTCTGGAGAATGCTAGTTGTGTTTCGTCACCATTTTATCGTGACTCAATTGACCGGGTAGAGGCAGTCCAGCGCCGTTTTGTTCGCTTTGCACTTCGTGGGCTTCCTTGGAGTGACCCTCTTATCCTGCCGCCCTACTCAGATAGGCTCTTGAATTCAGACGTAACATCTCTAGAACTGTTTTCGCTTTTGAATGTCTTCAAGGTAATGTTGACTCTCCAGTCTTGTTGTCTTCTTTTAATATATCGATTCCGAGTCGCTCCTTGAGAAATCGGGATTTTCTTAAAATTCCACAGCATCGCACAAATTACGGTTTTCACGAGCCCGTCACGTCAATGTCTCGGTTTTTTAATTCGCATTTTAATAACATTGATTTTAATCTGTCGAAAAATTCTGTGAAGGCCAAACTTTCTTAACTACTCTGTTATTATTTTGTAATTATTATGTATTATTAATTATTTTTATAGATAATTATTTTTCTATTTTTCTAGTTATTGTTTTAAATTAATTATTTTCTAGTTATTTATATTAATTATTGATTATTGTAATTATTGTGATTCTTATTTTATTTTGTGACTGTTTTTATATTTACATGTTAAGTAATTAGCCCGTTGATGAATCTTAAATAAATTAAGTAAATTAAATTAAGTGAGTGCTTAGCGGCCATATTTAGTGTAAAGAAATTCCGCCCTTATGGTGAAGGTTCGCGCTTTTCAATTATAACCGGACCTATCTGGCAGGCTAGCAAGGTGGAGCCTATAATTACAGGGGTTCGATTTCGATATTATACATCGGAAAGGAACAGAAAATGTCGTGGCGGATGCTTTATCAAGAGCAATGGTGGAAACAATAGATGTCCTTAAAACTGCTGCGCCTCTAGACCTGAACCATCCCACGTTCCTAGACGAAGAGTATGTTGGTAGAGTTGACGTGATCACGGAGGATCAAACACTATATCAACGGGTGTCAGACCTGTAAGGAATGCAAAGCACCCAATGAATGTTTACGTACTCCTATGGGTGAACCTCGCATCCAAAATCGCGCCTGTCAATTAGTAAACATTGACCTACTGTGCCCATATCCTCGGTCGAAATTGGGAAACACTACCTTAGTGATAGCCTTAGATCAGTTCAGTAAATTTGTTATGCTCAAACCGTTGTAAAAGGCTACCTCGAAGACTGTTATTCCCTTCTTCGAAAACTAAAAGCGATAGACTGAAATGATATTGTTATCACTGATAAATTGACCGAGCGTGATGAGATCGGGAAAAGGGTAAAAGAAAACCTAAAGAAGGCACAACAACGAAATGATAAGAACTACAACCTCAGGTGCAAGGTCAGGAATTACTTATCAGGTCAGGAAGTCTATCGGAGATCCTTCACGCAGAGCGATATGGCTAAGAACTACAATGCGAAACTAGAAAAGAAATTTATGAGATGTCGTATCGTTCGAGTAATTGGTTCTTCATGCTATGAGATAGAGGAAAACGGGGAAAAGGATAGGTGTTTACCATGCTAAGGATCTAAAGCTCGTCCAGACTATTCTCAGGGTGTGGGCCAGCCCCACGTGTTCCCCGTCAATCGTCGGTAGCCCTAATAAGGCATCCAACCAGCTTAACTGGTAACAACAGGCTCAGTATGATAGTATCTAAATTTTATTCCCAAACTCAACTCCCTTATAATCCCCCTAATTTTGTCCTTTCCCACACGGTAATTCCGTTAGGTAAGACCGGTATAAAAATAAAAGTCCCCTATTTCATTTAACAATCTGACCTAGAGGTCCTGCACTCTAGATACTCTATAACGTATAACGACTGCACGACAGGAAGCTTGGCTTACCTCTAATTGATGTAGTACATTTCTCAGGTATTCAGCAGAGCGACTTCTACTACCATTAAACTCTTTTCTAACACTCTTACCTTAAGGGAATTAGCAGCGCCAACACATATCCGCAGGAAGAACAAGGCCTACTTAGGTAGATTCGCCGTTTAAAACAATAAGCTGAAGTTCGGTAATGAGGTATCAACAATTAACTCAAGGCTTCCGAATTATGCATGTTGGGCATAAATTGAAAGTAATTAGATGTTTGCGTGGTGTTGGTATCGTGATCCCAAGGGTTTCATGAAGTCCAGCGCAAACCTTATAGCCAATGCAGGGGTGGCAACTAGCTCAGGCGTACCCTAAATGATACCAAGATCACCCAAAAGAAAATCCCAAATATATGAGCCATTTATTTTGAAAGTGGGGTAAGTCCACTTGTGAAATCTGCCAAATTTGAGACTTCAGTTAAAAAAAAAGTTATTAATAAGCGTAAGATCTTGAATAGAGTTGTTTTCATTCTAAAGGTTATTATGTTTAAAAGTTACTACGACAAAAATATTTCAAGCTTGTTAAATTTTTGTAATAAATTGGAAAATAAAATTAAAAGTACTTCCAAAATGAACTTGCACCACTTTCAAAATTATCGGCTCATATGATGTTGGAATCATATTCCCGTATGAAGTCCAGTATATATTGTCGAGGTTCTCGGATTTAAATAAACCCACGCAAGTAGGTCAAGTCAAGCATTCTGGAAGCAGGCAGATCCGTCTGCTGGGCTTTTGCTACAATTACTTCCTCAGACTCGGAGTTTACCACCAAAGGCGTGGAATACGAGCCTGTCCTGTAACAATTCATAAAATTCGTACGCATGGAATCAGTTTAATCAAACCACTACTTCGGCAAACTATAGCCACCTTCGAAATTGCAAATAATTTTTGCACCTTTTTTTCTAACCATGCGAAAGAAAATTCATAAAATCCTCTGAATTAAGCAAATCGATAAGCCTTATAAAATAAATATTGAAAATTTCAACACAAATTGAACATGTTCAATTAATGTTATTATTGCCGTGCCGTACGAATGTTTTACTCACTGCTAAGTTACATTTATCTAGGACACAATCCGAAACCAAACTGACCTAACCAGAAGTTCCGTGAGAAGTTAATTGTATTTTTGAGTGCCCCTGAAATTGAAATTTTAACTGAAATTATACTATCTTATATCACTGTTACTATTTCCGGACATGGGGAAAATTAAATGAATTAAGAAAATTAAATGGGAAAATATATTAAGCTAATTACGGACCTCTAGCGGACGAAAGCAAAAAGGGTATTGTTAATTCGAATTAGTAGTTCCCGATTAACTTAAAACGTACCATATTAGCCTAGTTAGACTTAGATTTGTAGGAGGAAATTAGTGAGGCAGTGATCGTGATTGGAGCAGAAGTAGGCAATTGTAATGGTAGAATTGAAAATGTGTTCTAGTGCAAGAAGTGAAAACGTGGAGCAGTGCCTGTGAGAATAAATATTGAAATTAAAGTTCAATTAACTGGAAAGCAGAGTCAAAATATCAAATAACCAGGCAAAGAAGCTATTAACGCTTCTAGAGAAACGGTGAAAAGGAGTGATGGGAGGATTAACGAGGGATTACAATTTTCAAACCTCGTGGCCTCTCCACATTAGTATCCGCCAAGATTGGAGGTAAGATTATTGGAATTTCCTTTTATAATAGTCACCTAAAAAAACCATAAAATAGTAACCTAAAAAGAACCAAACAATTGCATTGCTGTAACTATTAATGCCCACGAAGGAAGCAACAGAGCGGAGTGCTGCCTATGAAATTGGTCCAGCCAGCGATTGGCTCTGGCTCCAAACAAAAGTTTTCAAGCCTCTTCAAATACGAATCTAATTCCCATTAAAGCACCAAACGGGTAGGTTGACTTACTTACAAAAAAGTGCGGTATAACTAATTGTCCACCCTTAGTGAGAATAGTAAATTGTGAACGTAATAGTACAGTCAATCTGGCAAAAACGGGTGCAAATCACTCCAAAGTGATGAAACTTGGTGAGTCGTTAAAGATGATGAAAGAAAGCTTACCTGGCGATGGCCACCTGCTACCTGTTCAAATACTCAAAAAAAAACTCAAAAAAATATTTTGAAATGCATTTTTCTCGAAAACTATGCATTTTACAGAAAAATTGATTGAACAAAAAATGTAGAGGGCATCGTTATCTACAATTAATGTCATTGGTGCTATGTCGTACAACAAAAAATGTGCGCAGTAGGTGGCGCTAAAGTGCCAAAAGAAGTGTTTTTCCACTTTTTTGTCCTGAAATTTTCATTTTTCAGTTACGATTCAAATGGAAAAATTGTTCCTTTTAATTTTATAAACAACTTTTATTTCAACATTTTTTTCATACAACTTACCGTTTCAAAGCTATAGTGTAATACATATAGCGCTGTGTGAACAGCGCAGTGATGCTAACGGTAAGTTTCTCGGTCCTGTTGTGACTTTCTCCGGCAGCTTTAGCGCCACCTACTGCGCACATTTTTTGTTGTACGACATGGCACCAATGACATTAATTGTAGATAACGATGCCCTCTACATTTTTTGTTCAATAAATTTTTCTGTAAAATGCATAGTTTTCGAGAAAAATGCATTTAAAAATATTTTTTTGAGTTTTTTTTTTGAGTATTTGACCAGGTAGCAGGTGGCCATCGCCAGGTAAGCTTTCTTTCATCATTCTTTAACGACTCACCAAGTTTCATCACTTTGGAGTGATTTGCAGCCTTAGACTTGTTTTTCGCCAGATTGACGCCTGGAATGGGAACATCAATGCTTCAGCGAAAATGTTATTCACTGCAGGCTAGCTGAGGTTGGCGTCTGTTGAGTAATTAAAGATAGGATCTAAAACTAATAGTGAAATGCTGCACATACTCGTCACGTACATAAGAATTCGGAAATGGATCAAGACGCTCAACTTAAATAGAATATCTTGTATTTTATTTTTATTTTGTTAAAGTTTCAGCCACAACCACGGAAACCAATTGCAATTGGAGATCCGGGTGAGTAGTTTAATTTAATTATATTGATAACCCTTGTATCATTATATTAGTAACCTATTTTGAAAGAAAATGTTTTTTAAAATTGAGTATTAACAAGATTGAATTAGAAATTGCAGTAGATATGGATTAATTGAAGAAACCAAATTAGCTTATAAATTGCCATTTATTTTCAAGGAAAAGGAAAAGAAAAAAATTTTAACTCGTTGATTAAAGAGTAGAAATTTTGTCGCAGATTTTTTAGTAGGTCGTAAATTATTCCCTTTCAGAAGCATTTGATTAGTAAAATAGTTCATATATATTAGTTGATTTGCTTTCCAAAAAAATGTTAAGCCAAATTTTGCAAATTATCGAATATAATTTCCTTCAGTGACATTTTGAAATATCCAATTAAGTTAGTCAAGTAAGTCGTATCTCGTAATCATTAACGATTTTAAATTATTATTCATATAATTATTATAATCATTCGGTTTATAAAGTGGATTGAAGTAGTGTGCTCTGAAATCCAAGGTCAATATTTGCAATCCGGTTGAGTGTCAGAGTTGCTCCAATTAAATTTGAGTATGGGAGATGTCGTGAATTGGTTTAAGTTTTTAGCTGAGCCACTGTGACATAGCTTAGCCGACCTTGCTTCATTGTAAACACTGCCGAATGGGTCGTTGATGGCAGAGGCATGTCTTCGGGCTGCCTTGAAAAATAAAAACATGTTGATGGTCGGATATTGCTCTTGTTTATATATTTTGGTTCTAGCTCACAGCGAACTGTTGTTGTGGTTTCGTTTCTTGCCACTTGTCCACGCATAAATGAAGTGAATTAATTCGTTTTTCATTTTTTCTTCCGGAATTTTTTTTTTCAAAAAGTATCTAAACTCAGATCGCCGCTACCGGACGTTCTCACCTTCCGCCCACGTCCAGACACCGATGAGCTTAGCAGCTAAAAAAAAGGTAATGGAAGGGCGGGCATGAGTGCTGCCGCGTGTTACATTTTTTTAACTTCGGTTCCAAGGTGAGTACCGCCTCAGATTGTCTGCGGGAATAAAGTGTTGTTCCCTAAGGAACCTGGCGCCCAGTGCGCTGCTGCATTCAACTTTGGTATAACCTCCGAACATCTTGTGCGTGGAGTCTAATTTGGGGTAGTGAGAAGGATGCCTCAATCTGGCCAGACGGTCACGTTATACATTTCCGATAAGATCCCAGATATTCCTATACCCCTAGCCAAAACTAGACCTGTGCCAGTTTGCACCTCGAGCCATGCGAAGAGCTGCTAATGCTGCCTTTCACAAACAAGTCTAATGGTAACAAACCTACCTGCATTTACAACACCGATGACGCGTGATTCGAAAGGCACCTGTTATACCCACTAGCCCAGACATTCAACCCTAATCTAAAGTCAAGATTCTTCCTTTTTATGTATCGGACTTCTTTGGATTTATGTTCCTTGTATTATAATATAATATAATAATGTCATTATTAAAATTCAAAATATTTTCCTCAAATTAACCTATAATAATAATATTATATTTAAATAATTCTAAAGACTCGAGCTATGACAATAAAGTCGTCTGCCCAGTTGGTTTCTACTATGGAAATTAACACTTTTCTGTAAACTTGTAAAGGATTAATTATTACAATTTGCATTCGAACAGTCTTGCTTAAATATTTGTAATAGTAAATCAAAATAATATTAAAATCGACGAAAACTACTGCATGACTTTTGATTCGATAATTCTCGATTCCCTATGCAAAGTTATTTGGTATTTGTAATAGCCCTATTGTGCACAAAAGTTGAATCTACATTATATTCAATATATTTTCAATTAAGTAACAATTTGTATTTTTGTATTAATAAGAGGCGTAACAGGAGAATTTCCAATTAATTATTATATCGCATCACTAAATAACTTCTATACGCGAGTGCATGCTTTGAGTACTCTGCGAGAGCCAAAAAATTGTCGCCATTGAAAATGTTTATGGTTTGTGATCTTGATAAGGTATTCTCGCCAAAGTAAAGCCGTCTAAATTCTACAAGCAAAGGACAAGTTGCCAGGAAGTGAATTATATCCTCTTCTTCGTCTTTGTGACAGAGTGAGCACAAAGCTGAGCCTTCTCTACGCCATGGGCTTGGATTAAGATTAAAGAGACTACCCCTTGCCTTGAATACTTATTTACTTTATTTGATTTAAGCTGTAAGTCCCACTGAAGTAGGTTCTGCCTGCTTCATACTCGAGAAGAGGGTAAAGGCCGTGTCTTATCCACGATCTCGCCCGATCATTTACTTGGTTATTTATAAATTCCTTTTCTTTTACCAACATTTCTGTAATTGTTCCATTGAGATTGCTCATATCTAAGTTTATGCTACGCATTTCTGCTATTTTATCCCATAAGGAAAAGCAAAATAACCGTTTTTCCAACATTTTTATCGCCAGTCTGCGAGGCAGACGGTTTTCGGGATATTTTTCGAAATTTTTTTGGACATATTTTAAGTGGCACTCTAGAGTGTATAGATAAATAGGGCCTATTCCTGTTTCTAAGCATAACATGTAGTTGGGCGTATGTTTGGGTAGATTCAGCACTCTTTTTAGGAAACTTCTCTGCACTTGCTCAACCCGATCGTTATAGGCAAAGCCCCAGACCTGTGCTCCATAACACAAAATTACTCTCATTACACTTTGAAATAGATTCCATTTTGGCCCTTATATTTTTGTTGTTAATGAAGTTATTCTAGACTGCATTCATACTAGTGGTTGCCGCTGTGCTTCTGTTATGACAGTGCTGGCTAAGACTCAACTTTGGGGTTAAAACTAAGTAAACATACAAGCAAACTATGTCAATTGTAATTCCCTGAAAATACCATTGCTCATCTGGTGTTCTTCTCCCTCCACCTCTTTTAAACATCATAATTTTAGATTTTTCCAGGTTGACTGTGAGACCCCACAGATCGCAGTACGTTTGCAGTATGTTAGTAGTATGAATATGGCGATTCTGGGACAGGAGAAAATCGAGCCGAAAATGTGCTATACCGATTCTGGGACAGGAGAAAATCGAGTCAAAAATGTGCTTTGCCGATTCTGACGCAATTTTGGATTTAGGGTATTCGGTCTTGTAGGCTACAATTGAGAGATAAGGAAAAGAGATAAGGCTTGTCGGCCATCTTGGATTTTCGGTATTCGGTCTTGGAGGCTACAATTGATCTTCTTCTTCTTTGATTTACACCTGGACTTGGATCTGGACCTGGATTTAGGGTATTCGGTCTTGTAGGCTACAATTGAGAGATAAGGAAAAGAGATAAGGATTGTCGGCCATCTTGGATTTTCGGTATTCGGTCTTGGAAGGCTACAATTGGTCTTCTTCTTCTTTGGGGATAAGGGAAAGGGGTTTCGAAGGTCAAAGATCAAGGTCGGTGATTGTTTAGTAAGATAAGGCACCTGTCGGCCATCTTGGATTTTGGGTTTTCGGTCTTGAAGGCTACAATTGATTTTGTTCTTCTTTGATTTGCACCTGGACTTAGATCTGGACTTGGACTTGGATCTGGAGCTGGACTTGGGTATTCGGTCTTGGAGGCTTAAATTGATCTTCTTCTTCTAAAAAATGTGCTATGGCGGTTCTGGCTCATGAGAAAATGCTATGGCGGTTCTGGCTCACGAGAAAAAAAATCGAATCTTGGATTTTGAGTATTCGGTCTTGGAGACTACAATTGGTCTTCTTCTTCTTTGGTTTGATGATGGAAAGATAAGGATTGTCGGTCATCTTGGATTTTCGGTTAGAAAAAAGTATGAAAAAGTAAGAAGAAGAAGCGAAATGACCGCTTTTGTGGTTCGAGCTTTTTGTGTCGGCTTGGGTGATAAGGCTTTTCTATGGGCACACGTGATGTTTGCATTGTTTCGATGACGTCATCAGTGTGTTTGGGTTCAGGATGGAACTAATTGTCGATTATCAGTAAAGCGCTCACCGATCCCATTGATTTTTGGGAGTAATGATTACGTCATTGCTATGGATGTGAAATTGTGAGAGGTTGGATCGAGTGCTGATTGAGCGTGTGGAAATAATTAATTATTAATTTTCGATTATCGATTTAATAGAATATTTATTGATAGTTGAGTGTTATTAATAAATAACCGCATGCACCCACATACGCACATACGCGCCAATGTTAAATATAATTAGTAATACAGGGGTATTTAAATTTTGACTACCAGGCGATCATGAATTTAAGTACAAGAAAGCAATTTTCTCGCAACCTCAAAGCTTTTGTTATGGTCAATACGATGTGATCGCACATGTAGCTTATCATTAGACGGCGGCATAATATTCTTACTATGACCAAAGCATGGCTCGCTAAAGTGAACAGCGTTATCAGTAAATTTTGCCCCGAAAAACTTATGAGTAACATAAAATTCTGTTGGTTTATATGCTTCAAACATGGCTTGATTACGAAACATTTTGCACAGCTGATTGTGTTGCATGTGTTTATGACTGCCTGGTATTAGCCATCGAATAAAATGCGCTAATCGTGGGTTATGAATATGCGAAAAAACCCTCTATGTGCTGAATTTAATGAATTTGTGCTTTTGATTCAATTTTGAGGTCTGGGTTTTCGGTCTTGGAGGCTACAATTGATTTTGTTCTTCTTTGATTTGCACCTGGACTTAGATCTGGACTTGGACTTGGATCTGGACCTGGACTTGGGTATTCGGTCTTGGAGGCTACAATTGGATCTGGATCTGAACCTGGACTTAAAAATAGCATCAACAATTTTGATAAATAATTAATAAATATCTGGTTAAATTTCTTTTAACATAAAAAATCCGCTGATAAGTAGTAGTAAACATTTGGATTCAATTCGTTAGCGTAAAAAATTTGCCGATAAGAGTTGAATGGCCCAGAATGTTTTGGGGTGATAAGAAAAAAAAAACGATTCGCTGTTGTAACCTCGAACTTTAAAAGATTGTCATGCAATTTCTTTTTCAGATCTAAATATAGACATTAATTCGAGATCATATTATTAAATAATTTCGTGTTGTCTGCAACTAGCAAGTAAGTCATTCTACCGATTACGTCATCTTGACCTTGATTACTAGTTAAAATAACATCATTGAGGAATAGCCAAAAGAATTTCTGTAATTAATGGAAAAAATCTGATGTTTAAAAATAACATGCATCGCTTTGCATAAATCCGTTGATAAGTAATAAACGTCTAGTCAAGGTAGCTAGAATGGCTTCTTTCGGTACCTTGGAGAGGTTTATCATGTGAAGAACTTGCAAACAAAATAAATATCTTTTCATAGCCTTAAACTTCGTTTCTTTATGGTTCAGCCGTAATAATCTTAATAAGGGAACCACTGATTCGTAACAATCAAATAACAACCTTGAACTTAAGATAGAAAGAAGAAATTAACATGATCATTGCGGTCGTTGTAGCACTTTCTAAAAATAGCCTCAAAACTGTGAATTTAGACTGGAACAAACAAAATCGAGGTAGCTAAAATTTCCTCTTTCGATACTTTAAAGAGATTTATCATGTGAAGAACTTAAGAAAATAGACCCAAATTGTGATCTCACCGAGTTCAGTTTACTTTGAGGTGGTCATGTAATTTTGGCAAATGTTAGCTTCCGGGTTTGTTGCCGTTGCAGCACTTTATAAAAATAGCCTCAAAAACTTTGAATTGAGACGATGGAACAAACAAAATCGAGGTAGCTGGAATGGCTTCTTTTGGTAATTTAGAGAGATTTATCATGTCAAGAACTTAAGAAAATAAAAATATTTTCATAGCCTTAAACTTCGTTTCTTCTTTTTTCAGTCGTAGTAATCTTAATAACAGAAACCATATTTTTTCTTGAAGCGTAATTATGTTTTAAATTTATACCAAACTGACAGCTAACAACCCTATATGACATTTAAAATTTTAATTTTTGAATGAGTCATGTAACAATAGACCGGGACAAACGAACGAAAAACTTCTATCCCAATAACCTTTTCAAACTTTGTAGAGAAATGCAGCTGACCCAATTGAAAGAAATTTAAAGTGTATTAAACAGGGCTTTAATAATCGTATTGAAAGCTTTCTATTGGAAAATGATGATGAAGGAATTTTGGATCCAAAACAATTTTTCTACAAAATCAAACCTCAAATTAAAAATCTTCTAAAAGCAAGTTTACAGAAACACAATGCTATAAAGTTCAATATTGAATTATTTTGTGAATTTATGAAATATGCTAAAAACTGATGATGTAGATGAAAACGAAGTAGCTTTAGATATAAAATCTTCTCAGGCGAAGATGAACATAGCATCCGATAATTTTCAATTTCCAGACATATTCGATAGAATGATGAAACAAATTATTGCAAAATCTGAAGAATTTCAAGAAATTGATAGCGGTTGGGCTCTTCTAAGAATCATCCACATTGAAGTAGAAGTATGATTGTCGTTTATTTATTAAAGAAAGGTGCAATAAATATTAAAACTTTAAATAAGGAGCGCTATGTGTCAATCTCGAAAAGAATTTATGTTGCAAGAAATCAAAGTATAGAAATACGATTTTCAGATTCATATAGATTTATGTCCTCTAGCGTAGAAAAAATGCTCTTTGATTTAGATAATCGAATTGGTTAAAACAATATGTTGATCTTAATACTTTGCATAGATCAGAAGCTGTTAACACTTTCCAAAATTTTTTTTCAAATTAGATAATAATGCTGTCTACGGCAAAGCAATGAAAAATGTTAATAAGAGTTGAGATATTAAAATAGCTACGGAATGGGAAAGTCGAGGTAAACATTTAGGTCTTCGTGCTTTAATTGCAAATCCCAATTTTCACAGTATTGCGCAATTTACAATAAATATGGCTGCAGTAGAATCAAGCAAAGTAAAAGTGACTTATAACAAACCAGTTTATTTAGACTTTGTAGTTCTTGAAATATCAAAATTTAAAATGTATGAATTCCATTACGAATATATAAAATGAAAGTATGAGGATAGAGGTAAGTGTAATTATATGAATACAGATTCCTTTATTTATACAATTAAAACTAATGATTTTTATAGTGATATTTCAGATGAGAGAAATGAAAGATTTGATACTTCAGAATCCAGTCCAAACAATAATTTAGTCTTCCACTAAAAAATAAAAAGAAATTAGGTTGCATGATAGATGAGCTTAATGGTAACATAATGTTAGAATTTATAGGTTTAAAGTCTAAAACGTATTTTTTATCTATACAAAATTTTGAATCTATAAGAAAGCGAAGGTTGTTAAAAAGACGTCTGTTAACAAGTTAACTCATTAATTCATCACTCAAAGCCTCAACAGATTTTTCTGCATATAGTTGACTTTCAGTTTTTCCCTTTTCCCACAGTAAGCTTAGAAAGTCTGACGAATAACTTATCTGATTCTGAATTTAAAAATTAAAACTGTCATTAGTAAGATCACGTTAGAATGTATAGGATTGAAATCTAAGATCTATTCTTTACAAGTAGACAGCAAGAAAGATATTATGAAAGCTACATTTGAAACTAATTGTTAGATTAACTAGAAATTGTGAAAATGAGCATCATTAATAAATTTATGTTGAAGGAAAAATAAATGACTAAATTAATAAAATGCTATTTTAACATTTACAGAAAGACCTTTATTAGCATTAAATAATAAGACATTTAATTCTTATTTCTATCTTCTATTACTTTTCTAGAAAATTTCTTAAAAGCTAAACATTTTCTTGAGCATTCCCTTATGAATTAAACAGCATGGGGTTTTATACAAAAATTTAAGAGAAGATAAGCTTAATATTTCCTTTGGCGGTTGTAAGTTTCCATCCGGGATGAGCTTAATCGTCGTCGTCGTCGGTGTCCCACGATTCTTCGCTGTGTGTTAGCGCGTCGAGTCGCAGCCTCATCGCCACCACCAGCGACTCGATGTTATATTCTAGAATGAATATTCTATTTCCATTTATATGGTAATAGCGCTGTAAATTTTAAAAAGAATTTATTATTTAATTTATTTTGCTTATAAATTTTAAAACTTACCGATATGATAGGCTCCAAACCTTCTGTGTACGGGGTGGCTGCCTCGTACCACAAATCCTCATCTCTCATTTTATACAAAACAAACACCGGCGTTGTAACGTCGTCCACAATTTCACTAATAGTTATATGAGGGTGCTCATATAACTCTATATTGTTAAAAAAATTGATAATAATTTGACTGATCTTGGCCATGTTGAACGGGTTTTAAACAACTTTTGAATTAAACAATTTGAAGCATCTGTTTAAATACTAAAATAGTGTTCACTTATTTCTAATCAGTTTTATTCATTTATGTCGTTATACATATCATCTTTTATTATCAGAAATCGACCTAGGATCAAATATTTTAATTAACAGCATCGCGTAAAAACATCCGCAAATTTTTGATAGTACTACCAAAAACTATGATAATAACTATAGATATCATCTTTTATTATCAGAAATCGACCTAAGATCAAATATTTTAATTAACATCATCGCATAAAAACATCCGCAAATTTTTGATAGTACTACCAAAAACTATGATAAATCACTATACATATCATCTTTTATTATCAGAAATCGACCTAGGATCAAATATTTTAATTAACATCATCGCGTAAAAACATCCGCAAATTTTTGATAGTACTACCAAAAACTATGATAATCACTATACATATCATCTTTTATTATCAGAAATCGACCTAGGATCAAATATTTTAATTAACATCATCGCGTAAAAATATCCGCAAATTTTTGATAGTATGGAAACAGTTCAGAGGATACTTCACATAGGTAATTATTGTTTCATGTTACATGTTTCATGATTCATGATTCTTGTTTCATGTTTCATGTTTATTGTTTTATGATTCATGTTTATTGTTTACTGTTTCATGTCTTTTAGACTTGGTTCTTAAATAAGATCAATATGGATGAGAAGCTTACTAAGGAAATAGCGAGGGTGCGAAATGCCATCAGAAAAAAGTTTAAAGCTCTTAAGATGGGAAAAATGGAAACAGAGACTCAGCTAGAGCAAACTTTTAAGTCCATCACCAAGCCGCTTGAGTCACTTGTTGCACAAATCAAGGATGAGTCAAAGAGCGATGCTTCAGTAAACTCATATAAACGTAAACTCTTGAAAATGGATCCTGGGATTGAACTCTTGAAAATGGATCCTGATATTGATAAATATAATAACAGTGAAATTTTAACACCTCAACCTAAACATAAATACTTCAAAGCAGAGCCAGCTAGTACTTCAAGTAAACTTGGAGATTATTCTAGAATTTCTGATAGCTCTACTAATAGTGAAGATGATGATAATGAAGAATTTGCTACACCTCCAAATTCATCTACTCTAACAAAGACGCTTTCTATCGATGATTTGCCCAATAACCCTTCAATTTCGAAATACATTAAATTATATGAAAACAAGAGCACAAAAATTGATAAATCTTTTGGGGTTTACTTTGATGGTAACAACTGGAAAATTGGCAACTCGATTCTTCAAGTTGATGGTGACAATATCATTCTTAAAGAAAAAGTATATAGCATTACTGCAGGACTTCTCGAATTGCTCTTCATAAAAACCCCTAAACAACTATACACGTCAGATGATATGAACAACTACAGAAACATTATGAATGACACTAATGCTTATAAACGCAATTATATGGATGATGGTCGAATAAAAGGAAACAGAAGCAAGAAGTATAAAACCATCATTAAGAATCTCACATCCCCAAAAGGTCAGGGTTTAATACAAATACCAAAGACTAATACTGGCTATACTTACTTTGAAAATCCTAATGAATTAGTTGATCGTTTACGCCTACTAATAGCATCAAAACAGGCTGGTAATAACAGTCATAACAATGAAATAATGTTAATAATTAAAAAACTGAGAGAAGCTGACATTATAGTATAAATATCTCAATATAGCTTCTAACCCCCTAATCATACAGTGTTGGCAAATTTGGATGATTTTTTGAGGAGTTCTTGATCAGTGGATCCATCTGTATGTTATTAAATTGAGCTACTTAGAAATGAATTAATTGCGGCTCTACAAGGAAAACTGAAACTGAAAATAGCATACGATTTGTATAGAAATGAATGAATTGTTGATGCTCAGCAGAAGTTGATGAAATATATAGTTCTACATATAGAACAAAATTAAAGACACTTTAATAGCGTTGATTAATATAGAATCTCTGACAACTACAAAATGAATGAAATACAAGTAGTTAATGAACTTCATAACCCAACCAGAAAAAAATTGTATAAGAAGACTTGTTGTAATTAAGGTTAAATTCTGAAACACTCCCATATGAAGTATATAATATGGAAGAAGAATTGCAGTGTCCAAATGTATCCTCTCTTAAATTTTTGTATAAAGCGCGATGCTGTTTAATTCATAAGGGAAAATGTTTACCTTTTAAGAAATTTACTAGAAAAGCAATAGTTATAAATAAGAATTAAATGTCTATTTTATACTAATAAAAGTCTTTCTGGTAATATTAAAATAGCATTTTATTAATTTAGTCATTTATTTTTCATTCTACATAAATTTATTAATGATTCTCATTTTCACAATTTCTAGTTAATCTAAAAATTAGTTTAAAATGTAGCTTTCATAATATCTTTCTTGCTGTCTACTTGTAAAGAATAGATCTTAGATTTCAATCTTATATATTCTAACGTGATCTTACTAATGACAGTTTTAATTTTTAAATTCAGAATCAGATAAGTTATTCGTCAGACTTTCTAAGCTTACTGTGGGAAAAGGGAAAAACTGAAAGTCAACTATATGCAGAAAAATCTGTTGAGGCTTTGAGTGATGAATTAATGAGTTAACTTGTTAACAGACGTCTTTTTAACACCCTTCGCTTTCTTATAGATTCAAAATTTTGTATAGATAAAAAATACGTTTTAGACTTTAAACCTATAAATTCTAACATTATGTTACCATTAAGCTCATCTATCATGCAACCTAATTTCTTTTTATTTTTTAGTGGAAGACTAAATTATTGTTTGGACTGGATTCTGAAGTATCAAATCTTTCATTTCTCTCATCTGAAATATCACTATAAAAATCATTAGTTTTAATTGTATAAATAAAGGAATCTGTATTCATATAATTACACTTACCTCTATCCTCATACTTTCATTTTATATATTCGTAATGGAATTCATACATTTTAAATTTTGATATTTCAAGAACTACAAAGTCTAAATAAACTGGTTTGTTATAAGTCACTTTTACTTTGCTTGATTCTACTGCAGCCATATTTATTGTAAATTGCGCAATACTGTGAAAATTGGGATTTGCAATTAAAGCACGAAGACCTAAATGTTTACCTCGACTTTCCCATTCCATAGCTATTTTAATATCTCAACTCTTATTAACATTTTTCATTGCTTTGCCGTAGACAGCATTATTATCTAATTTGAAAAAAAATTTTGGAAAGTGTTAACAGCTTCTGATCTATGCAAAGTATTAAGATCAACATATTGTTTTAACCAATTCGATTATCTAAATCAAAGAGCATTTTTTCTACGCTAGAGGACATAAATCTATATGAATCTGAAAATCGTATTTCTATACTTTGATTTCTTGCAACATAAATTCTTTTCGAGATTGACACATAGCGCTCCTTATTTAAAGTTTTAATATTTATTGCACCTTTCTTTAATAAATAAACGACAATCATACTTCTACTTCAATGTGGATGATTCTTAGAAGAGCCCAACCGCTATCAATTTCTTGAAATTCTTCAGATTTTGCAATAATTTGTTTCATCATTCTATCGAATATGTCTGGAAATTGAAAATTATCGGATGCTATGTTCATCTTCGCCTGAGAAGATTTTATATCTAAAGCTACTTCGTTTTCATCTACATCATCAGTTTTTAGCATATTTCATAAATTCACAAAATAATTCAATATTGAACTTTATAGCATTGTGTTTCTGTTAACTTGCTTTTAGAAGATTTTTAATTTGAGGTTTGATTTTGTAGAAAAATTGTTTTGGATCCAAAATTCCTTCATCATCATTTTCCAATAGAAAGCTTTCAATACGATTATTAAAGCCCTGTTTAATACACTTTAAATTTCTTTCAATTGGGTCAGCTGCATTTCTCTACAAAGTTTGAAAAGGTTATTGGGATAGAAGTTTTTCGTTCGTTTGTCCCGGTCTATTGTTACAGGACTCATTCAAAAATTAAAATTTTAAATGTCATATAGGGTTGTTAGCTGTCAGTTTGGTATAAATTTAAAACATAATTACGCTTCAAGAAAAAATATGGTTTCTGTTATTAAGATTACTACGACTGAAAAAAGAAGAAACGAAGTTTAAGGCTATGAAAATATTTTTATTTTCTTAAGTTCTTGACATGATAAATCTCTCTAAATTACCAAAAGAAGCCATTCCAGCTACCTCGATTTTGTTTGTTCCATCGTCTCAATTCAAAGTTTTTGAGGCTATTTTTATAAAGTGCTGCAACGGCAACAAACCCGGAAGCTAACATTTGCCAAAATTACATGACCACCTCAAAGTAAACTGAACTCGGTGAGATCACAATTTGGGTCTATTTTCTTAAGTTCTTCACATGATAAATCTCTTTAAAGTATCGAAAGAGGAAATTTTAGCTACCTCGATTTTGTTTGTTCCAGTCTAAATTCACAGTTTTGAGGCTATTTTTAGAAAGTGCTACAACGACCGCAATGATCATGTTAATTTCTTCTTTCTATCTTAAGTTCAAGGTTGTTATTTGATTGTTACGAATCAGTGGTTCCCTTATTAAGATTATTACGGCTGAACCATAAAGAAACGAAGTTTAAGGCTATGAAAAGATATTTATTTTGTTTGCAAGTTCTTCACATGATAAACCTCTCCAAGGTACCGAAAGAAGCCATTCTAGCTACCTTGACTAGACGTTTATTACTTATCAACGGATTTATGCAAAGCGATGCATGTTATTTTTAAACATCAGATTTTTTCCATTAATTACAGAAATTCTTTTGGCTATTCCTCAATGATGTTATTTTAACTAGTAATCAAGGTCAAGATGACGTAATCGGTAGAATGACTTACTTGCTAGTTGCATACAACACGAAATTATTTAATAATATGATCTCGAATTAATGTCTATATTTAGATCTGAAAAAGAAATTGCATGACAATCTTTTAAAGTTCGAGGTTACAACAGCGAATCGTTTTTTTTTCTTATCACCCCAAAACATTCTGGGCCATTCAACTCTTATCGGCAAATTTTTTACGCTAACGAATTGAATCCAAATGTTTACTACTACTTATCAGCGGATTTTTTATGTTAAAAGAAATTTAACCAGATATTTATTAATTATTTATCAAAATTGTTGATGCTATTTTTAAGTTCAGGTTCAGATCCAGATCCAATTGTAGCCTCCAAGACCGAATACCCAAGTCCAGGTCCAGATCCAAGTCCAAGTCCAGATCTAAGTCCAGGTGCAAATCAAAGAAGAACAAAATCAATTGTAGCCTCCAAGACCGAAAACCCAGACCTCAAAATTGAATCAAAAGCACAAATTCATTAAATTCAGCACATAGAGGGTTTTTTCGCATATTCATAACCCACGATTAGCGCATTTTATTCGATGGCTAATACCAGGTAGTCATAAACACATGCAACACAATCAGCTGTGCAAAATGTTTCGTAATCAAGCCATGTTTGAAGCATATAAACCAACAGAATTTTATGTTACTCATAAGTTTTTCGGGGCAAAATTTACTGATAACGCTGTTCACTTTAGCGAGCCATGCTTTGGTCATAGTAAGAATATTATGCCGCCGTCTAATGATAAGCTACATGTGCGATCACATCGTATTGACCATAACAAAAGCTTTGAGGTTGCGAGAAAATTGCTTTCTTGTACTTAAATTCATGATCGCCTGGTAGTCAAAATTTAAATACCCCTGTATTACTAATTATATTTAACATTGGCGCGTATGTGCGTATGTGTGTGCATGCGGTTATTTATTAATAACACTCAACTATCAATAAATATTCTATTAAATCGATAATCGAAAATTAATAATTAATTATTTCCACACGCTCAATCAGCACTCGATCCAACCTCTCACAATTTCACATCCATAGCAATGACGTAATCATTACTCCCAAAAATCAATGGGATCGGTGAGCGCTTTACTGATAATCGACAATTAGTTCCATCCTGAACCCAAACACACTGATGACGTCATCAAAACAATGCAAACATCACGTGTGCCCCTAGAAAAGCCTTATCACCCAAGCCGACACAAAAAGCTCGAACCACAAAAGCGGTCATTTCGCTTCTTCTTCTTACTTTTTCATACTTTTTTCGTACCGAAAATCCAAGATGACCGACAATCCTTATCTTTCCATCATCAAACCAAAGAAGAAGAAGACCAATTGTAGTCTCTAAGACCGAATACTCAAAATCCAAGATTCGATTTTTTTTCTCATGAGCCAGAACCGCCATAGCATTTTCTCATGAGCCAGAACCGCCATAGCACATTTTTTAGAAGAAGAAGATCAATTTAAGCCTCCAAGACCGAATACCCAAGTCCAGCTCCAGATCCAAGTCCAAGTCCAGATCTAAGTCCAGGTGCAAATCAAAGAAGAACAAAATCAATTGTAGCCTTCAAGACCGAAAACCCAAAATCCAAGATGGCCGACAGGTGCCTTATCTTACTAAACAATCACCGACCTTGACCTTTGACCTTCGAAACCCCTTTCCCTTATCCCCAAAGAAGAAGAAGACCAATTGTAGCCTTGCAAGACCGAATACCGAAAATCCAAGATGGCCGACAATCCTTATCTCTTTTCCTTATCTCTCAATTGTAGCCTACTAGACCGAATACCCTAAATCCAGGTCCAGATCCAAGTCCAGGTGTAAATCAAAGAAGAAGAAGATCAATTGTAGCCTCCAAGACCGAATACCGAAAATCCAAGATGGCCGACAAGCCTTATCTCTTTTCCTTATCTTTCAATTGTAGCCTACAAGACCGAATACCCTAAATCCAAAATTGCGTCAGAATCGGCAAAGCACATTTTTGACTCGATTTTCTCCTGTCCCAGAATCGGTATAGCACATTTTCGGCTCGATTTTCTCCTGTCCCAGAATCGCCATATTCATACTACTTATGTTAATCATGCTTTGTATTGTTTTGGGGTTATCTGAGAGAAGAACGATGTCATCCGCAAATAATAGTACACGAATATACTCCCCGCCGACTTCAACAGTGAAGTTGAAGTGCCGAATATATAGCTCTTCTATTTCGATAACCCCATCCAAACAATGGTCGGTAATAAATGGCTCATAGGTCAGTATTGACATGGTGATGACATTCGGGTTGAGGAGAGTTGAGTGGTGTCTTGAGGTCGTGAACCGAAAGGTCACTTCCCCTGACAAAATTATTTTTTTAAATTATCGAGCAAAACTCCACTCTGGCCAACCGCGTCGATAACTCTAAGTAATAACTATTTCTTTTTCTTTTACATAGGTCTTTGTAATGCTTGTTTGCTTCTCTATACTTCTCTTTTGCAAAACTCTGGTTTGTGCGTCTAAACGTGTTTAGCCATATAAAGGATTTTCTTCGAGCCCGAAGGCACTCGTCGTCAAACAATGCTTTTTGAAATTCCGGTTTACTGCCACACGTATTGGTATTGGGTATAAACGATGTGATTATCTGGGTTAGATCGCTAAGTTGAATTGAGTTTCTACCTTTGATTGCTTCGAGTGAGCTATTCAAATGCATTTTATAACTTTCCTTTAACCGATTCTTCCATTTGAGTGCTGTTAAAAGCTTCATGTCAGATCCATTAGACCCATTATCACCCATATTCAAGGTTAGTGTCAGAGGAAGATGGTCAGAAAACATTTGGTCACCTATCTCTAACCAATCGATCATATGCAGGACGTCGAATGACCCCACACAAAAGTCATTAACCGAGCTACCCATAGAGCCAACGAAAGTCGGCTCACCACTTTGGTCTCCAGAAGTTCTACCATTTAAAATAACCAAGCCATAATTTATGGCAAACTCTCCTACCTCTCTGGTTAACAAATTTATCCTTAGATTTCCTCGATAGCACAAGTTTATTATTGCTTAAATAACATTCTTCCGGCGTTTTTCCTAACTCGCCCAGTCCAATATTAAGGTCCCCAAGAATAAAACGATTACCTACTTCACCGCATGCAAGGAGATTATTCAATCTGTCTAAATCTTCATCCCATTTATTGGGGTTCCCAGATTCACCAGTAACTTCTATTAAATCACAATCCATTTTCTTGCAGAATTTTGTGCATTTCGAGAACCTAGTATTCATCTTTATTCCAAACAAACAGCCCCCACTAGCTCTCCCAAAGCATGCATTGCGAATAGCCGGCATCCACCACAACTCAAAACCGGCGAACATCCTTTTGTACTCACTAAACAGTTCTTCTGTTATAAAGGTTTCAAATAAACAAAAGACATCACATTTTTTTTACATGTTCAACAAAACCTGGATATATTTTCTTGCTCTCTAAACCATATAATTATAAAACAAAAATTTCATCTTTGATTTACTTACACGTAATGTATTTAACTCTAGCTTTCCTGGGCAATCGACATATTCCTAATTTTCGCTATCACCTACATAATTGATTAACGCACTATCAACAATATTCTCTCAATCATTATTATACAGCTTGCCGAGTTCCTCACATCCATCCATCTGTCCACACATGAGCTTGTTCCGTGGATCTGGAATTTTTTCTTATCAATGAATAGATTAACGTAGCGGACTGATAATGTCCTGGAGCTATCTACATGTATTAACTTTTTTTTTAGACGGTACAATGCTCCGCGTTTTTGCCTCATTGTTGCAGGCCAGTCAGGATGCACAACTATACCGGTGTTTTTCAACTTATGAGGTCGACAAGTACTGGACCCCTTTCAGCTTGTGTTCTTCCCAACCTGCGAGCTCTTATCACATCTTGTTTACTGAGCTCAAGTAATTCTTAGCTTAGCGATTCAATTTAATTGCAGTTGCCATCAAGCCGGCGATCCCATGAAAAACTTTTTTGTTTCTGTTGAGTTTTTGCTCCATTGTCTCCAATTTGTGCTCCAATTGTTTATTCTGGTCTGACAGCAATACATTGGCTTCCTTAAGATCTACGATTTGATCTCTTAGTGTATTTATTTTCTTGGAAATTGAAGCTATATCTTCCTTGGTTCAAGTTTCTCTTATAGCATATAGCATTATATAGATTCTAGCATCTTACTCCAGTCATCTGGCTTCCTCTGACTCATTTTGGAACCTGCGGCACTGATAAATTGTTCTGAAGCAAAAGGATGATTTCCACGCTAGCCCGCCATGTGACAAGTAATCATATTTCACTTGCACATTTTAAAATAACCCCTGTCAACATTTTACCGTCCTAAATTCTTTTGTCATGCTATAGCATTGTTTCTATCAAATTACTGACACATGTGGTATGGCTAGAAATTCTGCTCTTGCTAAGAAAGAAGATAAGAAGAAGGTGAGTATACTTTGGGTCGCCGTCGCGCACAGTCCGATTTTCGATAAATTCAGTTTTTACAAATAAAAAGATACAAGGTTCAATAAAGGAATTAAACTTTCAATGGTGTTAATTAATAAATAAAACCTTCATAATGTCCCGGAGTGCAATCCCCTTTGACTGCTCACGCAGTCAATTGTAACAAAATATTTTGGAATTATCTGCTTTCGCTTCTGGTGATACTTCAGAATAACGCCTTTTATTATTACCGCACAGCTTATCCGTTGAATTTATGGGCTCAGACATGTGCCCACCTCCTCAATATAGGTTAGATTAGAAATATCCGCTTTACCGTTTTTATAGTAGAGCGACCTTTACTGAAACTTTACTTGATTGTATAGGCTTTCTAATCAGATATACCAATTACATAATTTGTAAGACTGTAATTAGCGTTTAATCCGTATTTACTACGCTGAATAATTGCCATGTCATCGGCATAACCCACGTAGTGCATGTCCGATTCATCAAGCCTGATTAGTAATGAGTCGACAGTAGTAGTATAAATATGGGGTTTCTGGCTCAAATGTGCAGGTGCAGGTCAAAGGTCAAGGTTGCTGATTGGGTTTTCGGTCTTGGAGGCTACAATTGAGAGATAAGGAAAAGAGATAAGGATTTTCGGTCTTATAGGCTACAATTGAGAGATAAGGAAGAGAGATAAGGATTGTCGGCCATCTTGGATTTTGGGTTTTCGGTCTTATTGGCTACAATTGAGAGATAAGGATTGTCGGCCATCTTGGATTTCGGTCTTATTGGCTACAATTGAGAGATAAGGATTGTCGGCCATCTTGGATTTCGGTCTTATAGGCTACAATTGAGAGATAAGGATTGTCGGCCATCTTGGATTTCGGTCTTATTGGCTACAATTGAGAGATAAGGATTGTCGGCCATCTTGGATTTCGGTCTTATTGGCTACAATTGAGAGATAAGGATTGTCGGCCATCTTGGATTTCGGTCTTATAGGCTACAATTGAGAGATAAGGATTGTCGGCCATCTTGGATTTTGGGTTTTCGGTCTTATTGGCTACAATTGAGAGATAAGGATTGTCGGCCATCTTGGATTTCGGTCTTATTGGCTACAATTGAGAGATAAGGATTGTCGGCCATCTTGGATTTCGGTCTTATAGGCTACAATTGAGAGATAAGGATTGTCGGCCATCTTGGATTTTGGGTTTTCGGTCTTATTGGCTACAATTGAGAGATAAGGATTGTCGGCCATCTTGGATTTCGGTCTTATAGGCTACAATTGAGAGATAAGGATTGTCGGCCATCTTGGATTTTTGGTTTTCGGTCCTGTAGGCTACAATTGATCTTCTTCTTCTTCTTCTTCTTTGGTTTGCATCTGGACTTAGATCTAAACCTTGGATCTGAACCTAGATTGTTTAGTAAGATAAGGCACCTGTCGGCCATCTTGGATATTGGGTATTCAGTCTTGGAGGCTACAATTAATGTTGAAGATAAGAGTTTGTTGTTTTGAGTCTTTAATTACGAAGTACAGCTTTATCAGCTAAATGAAATAACATGAGGCGAATTTAATTGGATTGAAGATAAGAGTTTGTTGTTTTGAGTCTTTAATTACGAAGTACAGCTTTATCAGCTAAATGAAATAACATGTTGCGAATTTAATTGGAAAAACAGAATATTGCGTAATAAAGATTTCACCACTTTGAGTAAATAGATGAAGATTATTTTTTATTTCGTTTGCAAATTCTTATTTCTATGATATCATTTGTTTTCAAGCAAGTTTTAACATGTTTTTCTGGTCGAGCTGTGATTGATAAGCGAGCTGGTGACTGCGTAGAAATTAATAATTTGGCGGCAATGTTAAGGTCGTTGAGTGATAAGGTTTTGTAGATGAATCTGACCTCGTGCTGAAAATAAGAGTTTGTTGTCTTGAGTTTTTAATTACGAAGTACCCCTTTATCAGCTAAATGAAATAACATGATGCGACTTTAATTGGAAGCAGAATATTGTAACCTCGAACTTTAAAAGATTATCATGCAATTTCTAAGGGAAACCATTGATTTGTAATTATGCTTTAAATTTATATCAAACTAGCAGCTACCAAACCCATATAACAACCTTGAACTGCAGAAGAAATGAACAAGATCATTACCGTTGTTGTAGCACTTTCTAAAAATTGCCTCAAAACTGTGAATTTTGACTAGAACAAACAAAATCGAAGTAGCTGAAATGTCCTCTTTCGATACTTTAAAGAGATTTATCATGTGAAGAACATAAGAAAATAAATTTCATATATGCTTCATGTAACAATAGACCCAAATTGTGATCTCACCGAGTTCAGTTTACTTTGAGTTTGTTATGTAATGTGGACAAATGTCAGCTTCCGTGTTTGTTGCCGTTGCAGCACTTTCTAAAAATAACCTCAAAAACTTTGAATTGAGTCGATAGAACAAACAAAATCGAGGTAGCTGGAATGGCTTCTTTTGGTAATTTAGAGAGATTTATCATGTCAAGAACTTAAGAAAATAAAAAAATCTTTTCATAACCATAAACTTCGTTTCTTCTTTTTTCAGCCGTAATAATCTTAATAAGGAAACCATTTTTTTCTTGAATCATAATTATGTTTTAAATTTATACCAAACTGACAGCTAACAAACCCATATGACATTTAAAATTTAATTTTTGTATACGTCATGTAACAATAGACCCAAATTGTGAGCTCACCGGGATAAACGAACGAAAAACTTCAAAATTTATAGAGAAATGTTTTATTATTCGTATTGAAAGCTTTCTATTGGAAAAGGATGATGAAGGAATTTTGGATCCAAAACAATTTTTCTACAAAATCAAACCTCAAGTTATAAATCTTCTTGAAGCAAGTTTACAGAAATCCTCTGAATTAGGCTCTAGGAAATTGATATGTTACTTAGAAGATACATTTCATTATATAATCCATTATAGAAATCTTCAAAAAGTAGTTTAAAGTATGAATTGAAGTTTTCATACATTCATAGAGCTCTTTGATTCAGACAATGGAATTGATTAAAACAATATATTAATCTTAGTACTTTGCATAGATCAAAAGCTGTTAACACTTTCTGATCTTAAGCTCTTATGATGGAATTTGTATTTATCACGAGGAATGACACTAATTTTGTGATCTTAAGTATATTCAAATGTTCAACAGATGCTTACTATTGTCAAGACTTATTCTAATATCACCATTAAATCTTTTGGTTGAAGCACAGTTCGGTTTACTAAAATTATCACAGTTTAAAAAATTATTAAATTTATTTTTGGTTTGTCTTTTACTTTGTTTGCATTTTAGATTCATATAGATTAGATTTCTCAAGTATAGAAAAATTAGCGAATAATTCATCTGATGAAAACTTAATATTAAACAGATCCTTTTATAAAAATGACGATTTATTATATAGATTCAGGATAATTTTAATCTTAATAAGGGAAACCATTGATTCGTAACTATGCTTTAAAAGAAATCAAAGTATAGAAATACGATTTTTAGATTCATATAGATTAGATTTCTCTGGCGTAGATAAATTAGCGAATAATTCATCTGATGAAAACTTAATATTAACCAGATCCTTTTATAAAAATGACGATTTATTTAATTTAATGAATACCTTAATTGCTTTGAAAAATTTAGTGGAAATTCATTGCCTATGCAAAAGTAGTTTGATAATAAATTTACAGATACGAAGTGTTCTGATAATGATTATGCGCATTTAACAAACGTTTGGAAAGCATTTGAATGTAAAATATTTGTAGACTATTTATATTGTCATTATTACATAGCACCAGGATTATTTTGGGATGCTATGCTTAAGTATACAAAGATTGAATTACAATAATTATTAACTGTCGTTAATATGTATAACTTTATATATTCTCGCAGGCATTCTACTGCTAATAATAAGCATATGGAAAATGTTATCCCATCACAAAGCTCAACATATTTAATTTACTTCGATACCAATAATTTATATGGGTGGGACATGTCTGAATTCTTACTATATGAGGAATTTCAATGGGATAGAAAATACGGATATCGATATAATGAGCATTCCTCAAAGTTCAGAAATTGAATATATATATTTGAAGTAGATTTAACTTATCTAGAATCACTTCATGACTTACACAATGATCTACCATTTTGCGCAAATAATATAAAAATCCCCTGAATTAGGCTCAAGGAAATTGATATATGACTTAGAAGATACATTTCATTACATAATCCATTATAGAAATCTCCAAAAAGTAGTTTAAAGTATGAATTGAAGTTTTCATACATTCACAGAGCTCTTTGATTCAGACAATGGAATTGATTAAAACTCATACATTCATAGAGCTCTTTGATTCAGACAATGGAATTGATTAAAACAATATATTAATCTTAGTACTTTGCATAGATCAAAAGCTGTTAACACTTTCCGATCTTAAGCTCTTATGATGGAATTTGAATTTATCACGATGAATGACACTAATTTTGTGTTCTTAAGTATATTCAAATGTTCAACAGGTGCTTACTATTGGCAAGACTTATTCTAATAACTGACGTTAATGTGTATAACTTTATATGTTCTCGCAGGCATTCTACTGCTAATAATAAGTGTATGGAAAATGTTATCCCATCACAAAGCTCAACATATTTAATTTACTTCGACTGCAATAATTTATATGGGTAAGACATGTCTGAATTCTTATCTTATGAGGAATTTCAATGGGATAGAAAATACGGATATCAATATAATGAGCATTCTTCAAAGTTCAGAAATTGAATATATATATTTGAAGTAGATTTAACTTATCTAGAATCACTTCATGACTTACACAATGATCTACCATTTTGCGCAAATAATATAAAAATCCCCTGAATTAGGCTCAAGGAAATTGATATATGACTTAGAAGATACATTTCACTACATAATCCATTATAGAAATCTCCAAAAAGTAGTTTAAAGTATGAATTGAAGTTTTCATACATTCATAGAGCTCTTTGATTCAGACAATGGAATTGATTAAAACTCATACATTCATAGAGCTCTTTGATTCAGACAATGGAATTGATTAAAACAATATATTAATCTTAGTACTTTGCATAGATCAAAAGCTGTTAACACTTTCCGATCTTAAGCTCTTATGATGGAATTTGAATTTATCACGATGAATGACACTAATTTTGTGTTCTTAAGTATATTCAAATGTTCAACAGGTGCTTACTATTGGCAAGACTTATTCGGATTGAAATCTAAGATCTATTCTTTACAAGTAGGCAGCAAGAAAGATATTATGAAAGCTACATTTGAAACTAATTGTTAGATTAACTAGAAATTGTGAAAATGAGAAAATGAGAATCATTAAATTGAATCAAATGAATATAGAAAAATAAAAAAATTACATTGGTAAGATTACGTTAGAATGTATAGGATTGAAATCAAAGATCTATTCTTTACGAGTATAAAGCAAGAAAGATATTAAGAAAGCTACATTTTAAACCACTTTTTAGATTAACTAGAAATTGTGAAAATGAGAATCATTAATAAATTTATGTAGAATGAAAAATAAATGACTAAATTAATAAAATGCTATTTTAACATTACCAGAAAGACTTTTATTAGTATAAAATAGACATTTAATTATTATTTATAACTATTGCTTTTCTAGAAAATTTCTTAAAAGGTAAACATTTTCCCTTATGAATTAAACAGCATCGCGCTTTATACAAAAATTTAAGAGAGGATACATTTGGACACTGCAATTCTTCTTCCATATTATATACTTCATATGGGAGTGTTTCAGAATTTAACCTTAATTACAACAAGTCTTCTTATACAATTTTTTTCTGGTTGGTTTATGAAGTTCATTAACTACTTGTATTTCATTCATTTTGTAGTTGTCAGAGATTCTACATTAATCAACGCTATTAAAGTTTCTTTAATTTTTCCTATATGTAGAACTACATATTTCATCAACTTCTGCTGAGCCTCAACAATTCATTCATTTGTATACCAATCGTATGCTATTTTCAGTTTTCCTTGTAGAGCCGCAATTTATTCATTTCTAAGTAGCTCAATTTAATAGCATACAGATAGATCCACTGATCAAGAACTCCTCAAAAAATCATCCAAATTTGTCAACACTGTATGATTAGAGGGTTAAAAGCTATATTGAGATATTTATACTATAATGTCAGCTTCTCTCAGTTTTTTAATTATTAACATTATTTCATTGTTATGACTGTTATTACCAGCCTGTTTTAATGCTATTAGTAGGCGTAAACGATCAACTAATTCATTAGGATTTTCAAAGTAAGTATAGCCAGTATTAGTCTTTGGTATTTGTATTAAGCCCTGACCTTTTGGGGATGTGAGCTTCTTAATAATGGTTTTATACTTCTTGCTTCTGTTTCCTTTTATTCGACCATCATCCATATAATTGCGTTTATAAGCATTAGTGTCATTCATAATGTTTCTGTAGTTGTTCATATCATCTGACGTGTATAGTTGTTTAGGGGTTTTTATGAAGAGCAATTCGAGAAGTCCTGGAGTAATGCTATATACTTTTTCTTTAAGAATGATATTGTCACCATCAACTTGAAGAATCGAGTTGCCAATTTTCCAGTTGTTACCATCAAAGTAAACCCCATAAGATTTATCAATTTTTGTGCTCTTGTTTTCATATAATTTAATGTATTTCGAAATTGAAGGGTTATTGGGCAAATCATCGATAGAAAGCGTCTTTGTTAGAGTAGATGAATTTGGAGTTGTAGCAAATTCTTCATTATCATCATCTTCACTATTAGTAGAGCTATCGGAAATTCTAGAATAATCTCCAAGTTTACTTGAAGTACTAGCTGGCTCTGCTTTGAAGTATTTATGTTTAGGTTGAGGTGTTAAAATTTCACTGTTATTATATTTATCAATATTAGGATCCATTTTCAAGAGTTCAATCCCAGGATCCATTTTCAAGAGTTTACGTTTATATGAGTTTACTGAAGAATCGCTCTTTGACTCATCCTTGATTTGTTCAACAAGTGACTCAAGCGGCTTGGTGATGGACTTAAAAGTTTGCTCTAGCTGAGTCTCTGTTTCCATTTTTCCCATCTTAAGAGCTTTAAACTTTTTTCTGATGGCATTTCGCACCCTTGCTATTTCCTTAGTAAGCTTCTCATCCATATTGATCTTATTTAAGAACCAAGTCTAAAAGACATGAAACAGTAAACAATAAACATGAATCATAAAACAATAAACATGAAACATGAAACAAGAATCATGAATCATGAATCATGAAACATGTAACATGAAACAATAATTACCTATGTGAAGTATCCTCTGAACTGTTTCCATCAAAGTGTTAGTATTAGCTAATAAATCATTGCTCATCCCTCTCCTTTGTTGTTTTTATTAATCAACAAAAATCCATATTTATACTTCCAAAATTCAGCACACGCATTACGAAATTTTCCAAACGTCATATCTGTATCCACATGATCATAAGATATATGTTTAAAATAGTGATCACTTGCAAATACTTTTTGCAAAGGAACGCTGCACAGAATATCACAAATTTGTAGCTGTAAAGTTCTTATTTTTCTCATATATTCAAAGATATAGTTCACTTTTCAACGCCTAAAAAAGCCCGATAGTTGACAGCACTTATGAAGTTTGCTTAGGTGACGATAACGAATGAAAAATTGGAAAATTGCAATTGAGAAAAATTAGATTAGGTCGATGTAAATTGCTTTTTATGAAACAACCTGTAAAACTTTGTATAGTAAGGATGAGTTGAAAGATTATCAAGATATCTTAGAAGAGAATACAGGGTTATAAATATCGACTTCAACAGATCATTTTTAGTGTTTAGATAACCACCAATATGTTTAAATGTATAGAATGCAACAAATTCTTTAGCCGGAGAGATAGTCTTTTAAGACATAAGAGACGGTCAATACATTTATTGAAAGAGAAAAATCGTGAAGACGAACATAGCAAGTTTATTGTGAAGGAATGGACAATTTTGACAAATGGAAACCAAATGCAGCACTTTATTTTTCAAACTCCATTTAGATTTAAGGATTTCACAACTGAAAAGACAAAAGAAGCACGGTCAACACATTTATTGAAAGAGAAAAATCGTGAAGACGAACATAGTAAGTTTATTGTGAAGGAATTGACAATTTTAACAAATAGAAACCAAATGCAGCACTTTATTTTTCAAACTCCATTTAGATTTAAGGATTTCACAACTGAAAAGACAGAAAGAAGCGAAGTGATTGCATCATAATTACCATGGATTCAATTGGAACGATGGATATATCCCCTAACATCAAATACGTACTATAGTGACTCCTTTAATAAGAAACAAAGTACTTTATGTGAAAGGCTGTGAAAAGGTTTGCTGGATCAAAAATACATTTGATGAAGGTGTAATAGTATATAATATGGAAGAAGAATTGCAGTGTCCAAATTTATCTTCTCTTAAATTTTTGTATAAAACCCCATGCTGTTTAATTCATAAGGGAATGCTCAAGAAAATGTTTAGCTTTTAAGAAATTTTCTAGAAAAGTAATAGAAGACAGAAATAAGAATTAAATGTCTTATTATTTAATACTAATAAAAGTCTTTCTGTAAATGTTAAAATAGCATTTTATTAATTTAGGCATTTATTTTTCCTTCAACATAAATTTATTAATGATGCTCATTTTCACAATTTCTAGTTAATCTAACAATTAGTTTCAAAGGTAAAGAATAGATCTTAGATTTCAATCCTATACATTCTAACGTAATCTTACTAATGACATTGGGATTTGCAATTAAAGCACGAAGACCTAAATGTTTACCTCGACTTTCCCATTCCGTAGCTATTACATATATCTTATGATCATGTGGATACAGATATGACGTTTGGAAAATTTCGTAATGCGTGTGCTGAATTTTGGAAGTATAAATATGGATTTTTGTTGATTAATAAAAACAACAAAGGAGAGGGATGAGCAATGATTTATTAGCTAATACTAACACTTTGATGGAAACAGTTCAGAGGATACTTCACATAGGTAATTATTGTTTCATGTTACATGTTTCATGATTCATGATTCATGATTCTTGTTTCATGTTTCATGTTTATTGTTTTATGATTCATGTTTATTGTTTACTGTTTCATGTCTTTTAGACTTGGTTCTTAAATAAGATCAATATGGATGAGAAGCTTACTAAGGAAATAGCAAGGGTGCGAAATGCCATCAGAAAAAAGTTTAAAGCTCTTAAGATGGGAAAAATGGAAACAGAGACTCAGCTAGAGCAAACTTTTAAGTCCATCACCAAGCCGCTTGAGTCACTTGTTGAACAAATCAAGGATGAGTCAAAGAGCGATTCTTCAGTAAACTCATATAAACGTAAACTCTTGAAAATGGATCCTGGGATTGAACTCTTGAAAATGGATCCTGATATTGATAAATATAATAACAGTGAAATTTTAACACCTCAACCTAAACATAAATACTTCAAAGCAGAGCCAGCTAGTACTTCAAGTAAACTTGGAGATTATTCTAGAATTTCCGATAGCTCTACTAATAGTGAAGATGATGATAATGAAGAATTTGCTACAACTCCAAATTCATCTACTCTAACAAAGACGCTTTCTATCGATGATTTGCCCAATAACCCTTCAATTTCGAAATACATTAAATTATATGAAAACAAGAGCACAAAAATTGATAAATCTTATGGGGTTTACTTTGATGGTAACAACTGGAAAATTGGCAACTCGATTCTTCAAGTTGATGGTGACAATATCATTCTTAAAGAAAAAGTATATAGCATTACTCCAGGACTTCTCGAATTGCTCTTCATAAAAACCCCTAAACAACTATACACGTCAGATGATATGAACAACTACAGAAACATTATGAATGACACTAATGCTTATAAACGCAATTATATGGATGATGGTCGAATAAAAGGAAACAGAAGCAAGAAGTATAAAACCATCATTAAGAAGCTCACATCCCCAAAAGGTCAGGGCTTAATACAAATACCAAAGACTAATACTGGCTATACTTACTTTGAAAATCCTAATGAATTAGTTGATCGTTTACGCCTACTAATAGCATTAAAACAGGCTGGTAATAACAGTCATAACAATGAAATAATGTTAATAATTAAAAAACTGAGAGAAGCTGACATTATAGTATAAATATCTCAATATAGCTTTTAACCCTCTAATCATACAGTGTTGACAAATTTGGATGATTTTTTGAGGAGTTCTTGATCAGTGGATCTATCTGTATGCTATTAAATTGAGCTACTTAGAAATGAATAAATTGCGGCTCTACAAGGAAAACTGAAAATAGCATACGATTGGTATACAAATGAATGAATTGTTGAGGCTCAGCAGAAGTTGATGAAATATGTAGTTCTACATATAGGAAAAATTAAAGAAACTTTAATAGCGTTGATTAATGTAGAATCTCTGACAACTACAAAATGAATGAAATACAAGTAGTTAATGAACTTCATAAACCAACCAGAAAAAAATTGTATAAGAAGACTTGTTGTAATTAAGGTTAAATTCTGAAACACTCCCATATGAAGTATATAATATGGAAGAAGAATTGCAGTGTCCAAATGTATCCTCTCTTAAATTTTTGTATAAAGCGCGATGCTGTTTAATTCATAAGGGAAAATGTTTACCTTTTAAGAAATTTTCTAGAAAAGCAATAGTTATAAATAATAATTAAATGTCTATTTTATACTAATAAAAGTCTTTCTGGTAATGTTAAAATAGCATTTTATTAATTTAGTCATTTATTTTTCATTCTACATAAATTTATTAATGATTCTCATTTTCACAATTTCTAGTTAATCTAAAAAGTAGTTTAAAATGTAGCTTTCTTAATATCTTTCTTGCTTTATACTCGTAAAGAATAGATCTTTGATTTCAATCCTATACATTCTAACGTAATCTTACCAATGTAATTTTTTTATTTTTCTATATTCATTTGATTCAATTTAATGATTCTCATTTTCTCATTTTCACAATTTCTAGTTAATCTAACAATTAGTTTCAAATGTAGCTTTCATAATATCTTTCTTGCTGCCTACTTGTAAAGAATAGATCTTAGATTTCAATCCGAATAAGTCTTGCCAATAGTAAGCACCTGTTGAACATTTGAATATACTTAAGAACACAAAATTAGTGTCATTCATCGTGATAAATTCAAATTCCATCATAAGAGCTTAAGATCGGAAAGTGTTAACAGCTTTTGATCTATGCAAAGTACTAAGATTAATATATTGTTTTAATCAATTCCATTGTCTGAATCAAAGAGCTCTATGAATGTATGAGTTTTAATCAATTCCATTGTCTGAATCAAAGAGCTCTATGAATGTATGAAAACTTCAATTCATACTTTAAACTACTTTTTGGAGATTTCTATAATGGATTATGTAGTGAAATGTATCTTCTAAGTCATATATCAATTTCCTTGAGCCTAATTCAGGGGATTTTTATATTATTTGCGCAAAATGGTAGATCATTGTGTAAGTCATGAAGTGATTCTAGATAAGTTAAATCTACTTCAAATATATATATTCAATTTCTGAACTTTGAAGAATGCTCATTATATTGATATCCGTATTTTCTATCCCATTGAAATTCCTCATAAGATAAGAATTCAGACATGTCTTACCCATATAAATTATTGCAGTCGAAGTAAATTAAATATGTTGAGCTTTGTGATGGGATAACATTTTCCATACACTTATTATTAGCAGTAGAATGCCTGCGAGAACATATAAAGTTATACACATTAACGTCAGTTATTAGAATAAGTCTTGCCAATAGTAAGCACCTGTTGAACATTTGAATATACTTAAGAACACAAAATTAGTGTCATTCATCGTGATAAATTCAAATTCCATCATAAGAGCTTAAGATCGGAAAGTGTTAACAGCTTTTGATCTATGCAAAGTACTAAGATTAATATATTGTTTTAATCAATTCCATTGTCTGAATCAAAGAGCTCTATGAATGTATGAGTTTTAATCAATTCCATTGTCTGAATCAAAGAGCTCTATGAATGTATGAAAACTTCAATTCATACTTTAAACTACTTTTTGGAGATTTCTATAATGGATTATGTAATGAAATGTATCTTCTAAGTCATATATCAATTTCCTTGAGCCTAATTCAGGGGATTTTTATATTATTTGCGCAAAATGGTAGATCATTGTGTAAGTCATGAAGTGATTCTAGATAAGTTAAATCTACTTCAAATATATATATTCAATTTCTGAACTTTGAGGAATGCTCATTATATCGATATCCGTATTTTCTATCCCATTGAAATTCCTCATATAGTAAGAATTCAGACATGTCCCACCCATATAAATTATTGGTATCGAAGTAAATTAAATATGTTGAGCTTTGTGATGGGATAACATTTTCCATATGCTTATTATTAGCAGTAGAATGCCTGCGAGAATATATAAAGTTATACATATTAACGACAGTTAATAATTATTGTAATTCAATCTTTGTATACTTAAGCATAGCATCCCAAAATAATCCTGGTGCTATGTAATAATGACAATATAAATAGTCTACAAATATTTTACATTCAAATGCTTTCCAAACGTTTGTTAAATGCGCATAATCATTATCAGAACACTTCGTATCTGTAAATTTATTATCAAACTACTTTTGCATAGGCAATGAATTTCCACTAAATTTTTCAAAGCAATTAAGGTATTCATTAAATTAAATAAATCGTCATTTTTATAAAAGGATCTGGTTAATATTAAGTTTTCATCAGATGAATTATTCGCTAATTTATCTACGCCAGAGAAATCTAATCTATATGAATCTAAAAATCGTATTTCTATACTTTGATTTCTTTTAAAGCATAGTTACGAATCAATGGTTTCCCTTATTAAGATTAAAATTATCCTGAATCTATATAATAAATCGTCATTTTTATAAAAGGATCTGTTTAATATTAAGTTTTCATCAGATGAATTATTCGCTAATTTTTCTATACTTGAGAAATCTAATCTATATGAATCTAAAATGCAAACAAAGTAAAAGACAAACCAAAAATAAATTTAATAATTTTTTAAACTGTGATAATTTTAGTAAACCGAACTGTGCTTCAACCAAAAGATTTAATGGTGATATTAGAATAAGTCTTGACAATAGTAAGCATCTGTTGAACATTTGAATATACTTAAGATCACAAAATTAGTGTCATTCCTCGTGATAAATACAAATTCCATCATAAGAGCTTAAGATCAGAAAGTGTTAACAGCTTTTGATCTATGCAAAGTACTAAGATTAATATATTGTTTTAATCAATTCCATTGTCTGAATCAAAGAGCTCTATGAATGTATGAAAACTTCAATTCATACTTTAAACTACTTTTTGAAGATTTCTATAATGGATTATATAATGAAATGTATCTTCTAAGTAACATATCAATTTCCTAGAGCCTAATTCAGAGGATTTCTGTAAACTTGCTTCAAGAAGATTTATAACTTGAGGTTTGATTTTGTAGAAAAATTGTTTTGGATCCAAAATTCCTTCATCATCCTTTTCCAATAGAAAGCTTTCAATACGAATAATAAAACATTTCTCTATAAATTTTGAAGTTTTTCGTTCGTTTATCCCGGTGAGCTCACAATTTGGGTCTATTGTTACATGACGTATACAAAAATTAAATTTTAAATGTCATATGGGTTTGTTAGCTGTCAGTTTGGTATAAATTTAAAACATAATTATGATTCAAGAAAAAAATGGTTTCCTTATTAAGATTATTACGGCTGAAAAAAGAAGAAACGAAGTTTATGGTTATGAAAAGATTTTTTTATTTTCTTAAGTTCTTGACATGATAAATCTCTCTAAATTACCAAAAGAAGCCATTCCAGCTACCTCGATTTTGTTTGTTCTATCGACTCAATTCAAAGTTTTTGAGGTTATTTTTAGAAAGTGCTGCAACGGCAACAAACACGGAAGCTGACATTTGTCCACATTACATAACAAACTCAAAGTAAACTGAACTCGGTGAGATCACAATTTGGGTCTATTGTTACATGAAGCATATATGAAATTTATTTTCTTATGTTCTTCACATGATAAATCTCTTTAAAGTATCGAAAGAGGACATTTCAGCTACTTCGATTTTGTTTGTTCTAGTCAAAATTCACAGTTTTGAGGCAATTTTTAGAAAGTGCTACAACAACGGTAATGATCTTGTTCATTTCTTCTGCAGTTCAAGGTTGTTATATGGGTTTGGTAGCTGCTAGTTTGATATAAATTTAAAGCATAATTACAAATCAATGGTTTCCCTTAGAAATTGCATGATAATCTTTTAAAGTTCGAGGTTACAATATTCTGCTTCCAATTAAAGTCGCATCATGTTATTTCATTTAGCTGATAAAGGGGTACTTCGTAATTAAAAACTCAAGACAACAAACTCTTATTTTCAGCACGAGGTCAGATTCATCTACAAAACCTTATCACTCAACGACCTTAACATTGCCGCCAAATTATTAATTTCTACGCAGTCACCAGCTCGCTTATCAATCACAGCTCGACCAGAAAAACATGTTAAAACTTGCTTGAAAACAAATGATATCATAGAAATAAGAATTTGCAAACGAAATAAAAAATAATCTTCATCTATTTACTCAAAGTGGTGAAATCTTTATTACGCAATATTCTGTTTTTCCAATTAAATTCGCAACATGTTATTTCATTTAGCTGATAAAGCTGTACTTCGTAATTAAAGACTCAAAACAACAAACTCTTATCTTCAATCCAATTAAATTCGCCTCATGTTATTTCATTTAGCTGATAAAGCTGTACTTCGTAATTAAAGACTCAAAACAACAAACTCTTATCTTCAACATTAATTGTAGCCTCCAAGACTGAATACCCAATATCCAAGATGGCCGACAGGTGCCTTATCTTACTAAACAATCTAGGTTCAGATCCAAGGTTTAGATCTAAGTCCAGATGCAAACCAAAGAAGAAGAAGAAGAAGAAGATCAATTGTAGCCTACAGGACCGAAAACCAAAAATCCAAGATGGCCGACAATCCTTATCTCTCAATTGTAGCCTATAAGACCGAAATCCAAGATGGCCGACAATCCTTATCTCTCAATTGTAGCCAATAAGACCGAAAACCCAAAATCCAAGATGGCCGACAATCCTTATCTCTCAATTGTAGCCTATAAGACCGAAATCCAAGATGGCCGACAATCCTTATCTCTCAATTGTAGCCAATAAGACCGAAATCCAAGATGGCCGACAATCCTTATCTCTCAATTGTAGCCAATAAGACCGAAAACCCAAAATCCAAGATGGCCGACAATCCTTATCTCTCAATTGTAGCCTATAAGACCGAAATCCAAGATGGCCGACAATCCTTATCTCTCAATTGTAGCCAATAAGACCGAAATCCAAGATGGCCGACAATCCTTATCTCTCAATTGTAGCCTATAAGACCGAAATCCAAGATGGCCGACAATCCTTATCTCTCAATTGTAGCCAATAAGACCGAAATCCAAGATGGCCGACAATCCTTATCTCTCAATTGTAGCCAATAAGACCGAAAACCCAAAATCCAAGATGGCCGACAATCCTTATCTCTCTTCCTTATCTCTCAATTGTAGCCTATAAGACCGAAAATCCTTATCTCTTTTCCTTATCTCTCAATTGTAGCCTCCAAGACCGAAAACCCAATCAGCAACCTTGACCTTTGACCTGCACCTGCACATTTGAGCCAGAAACCCCATATTTATACTACTGACAGTAATATTCCACAGAAGAGGAGAAAAAATTCTTCCTCAGGGCGCCCACTTCCTGGAAAACCGGGAAAAAATCTCTTGTCGTTCGGTAGTGGGAAATTCATGCGCACATGCCGCCATCGAGCGGTAGCATGTGAACCTGAATTGGAATGAGGGTTGTGAGCACCCCGACTAAGACTGGACTCACAACCAAAAAGGATAGGGAAAGGTTCAGGGATTACCAGGGTGAGCGTTTTGAGGCTGCATAATATAGCCGAAGAAGTGAGGGGCTCGCCTATATAGCCGTACTAAGCTCGTCGGATCGGGGAGAGATCTTGCCTCCTCTTTTGGCTCACTCACCCGAACAATTATGGGATAAAATTTGAAAGAACGAGAACGAAGAAGCAACCTCAGCCCATGAATGTTAAAGGGCTTGTTGGGCTATCCCCCAACCTGGATTAAGGTGTTATACGACCCGTGCCGAGAATCAGCTTGGCTGAGGGCCCAGGGTAAACAAAAACAGTCGTGAACGGAGTATCCGGATACCTGGCGACCTCCGGATTAGCCAGCCTTGCCTGCGCAAGCGGATCTCTGCGCAGGTGGACCACCCCTTCTCCGCCACTCGTGGGACAAAAAAATGGATCATCAAAACATACAACTAAAAACAAGAAAAGAGTCCGGATCTCTTAAAAAACCGGATGGGGATCGAGCAAGTAGCTTGGTTCCGCAGATAGCTCCTGGGGAGTCATCCGCGAAGAAGACTTTGGACACAGAGCCTGGTCCGAGCGGCGGCAGCGTAATTTTCGGCCGTCTCCCTGGAAGTTTAACTGGTACAAAAAGAAAGGGCAGCCGTTGTGCCTTGAGCAAGCGGCTTGTCATACCCTCCAAGGCTTCGGGGTTGGCGTCCACAAGGACTTTGGATTCTGAGCCTGGTCCGAGTGGCGCTGGGGACGGCCGGATGCGCAGTTGTCTTCCCAGTGGCAACTCTGTTACTAAGGGGCAGGGCCCTGACCGTGTTGCCTCAAGCAAGCGACAGGTGGCGCCTTCTAAAGCCAACTATAAAGCCAGGTGCTATACGTTTAGGCTCTTAAATAGGCTCCGAGCAATTCCGACATCGGACCCCACCAGTAGGGACAAGGCCTCCATGGAATGGGCTCAGGGCATTACTTCTAATGCCGGTGGAGCTGGGAATCCATCCCTTGTGTCCAAGAGACAAAGGTCTATGGAGGAACAGCCCCAACCAGAGGCTAAGAAAGCGAAGGGCCCTTCTGGGAAGTCGATTCCCTACAGTGAGGTCCTCAAGGGCCAACTTGTGTTCGCTGCTTTGCTATCCCTAGATTCTGTCTTATCGACATCTAAAACTGTTAATAGCTGTCGCTCATTCTTGAATGAGCTGGCTGAACGGTATCAAATTCACCTGTGCTGGGTCCCGGGGCACAGGGATATTCCAGGTAATTGCGTGGCGGATGAGCTAGCAAGAAGGGGTACACCCTGGAGATCCAACCGGAAATGACTACTCTTGGAAGGCCCCTGGCAACCTGCAAGATGTTGCTTAACACGAGGGCAATTAACTTAGCGAACCACAGATGGGCAAATGGTACTACGTGCCATACGTCCAGGCAGATCTCGCCTAAGCTGGATCTTCGGCGCTCCAAGGGTCTGCTTTCGAGGGGCAGATCTGACCTGAGAATAGCTATTGGGGTTATCACGGGCCATTGCCCTATTGGCTTACACGCGAAGAGACTGGGTATCTTCTCAAACGATTTTTGCAGAAGCTGCATGGACGAGGAAGAAGAGGAAACTGTTCTCCACTACCTCTGCCAGTGCCCTGCACTGGCACGCAGGCGAAAGTCCTACTTAGGTAACTATTTCTTTGATAGTCTCTGTGATCTGGCGGCGATTGACGTTGCAGATCTTTGGCGCTTCATTGACAGCTCCGGATGGTTCCAATGAGAAGGTGGAGGGAATTCTTTGGATTCCGTGGCATCACAACGGGCCTTTTGAGGTCTAAGTGTGCCCTTTAAGGCAGCCACATAAACCTAAACCTAAACCTGGGCTATCCCACCACATCCTGTGATTATGTCGAGCCCATAATGTATGGCATAGTCCCTATAACCGCGGATAGCTGTCCGGAACTAAGTCAAGAGAGATATCAGTAGGAGAAACAGGATGACGCCTGTCCTATATACCTCATTCTAAATACGTGGTAGTAAAATTTATGATACAAAACAAAAGAATTCAAGCAGTATGTAACTATCAAAGAGAAGGTTCAAGCAGTTATTCTGGTATATTTTGATTTAATCCCGAGGGCACACGTCTAAGCCACTGCCAAGAGATTTTGACCACTACACCTGAGGTGAGGGCTCTGTTAATACCAGATAGAACTGTGAACGCTTGTTTGACCCTAATATCAAAAGAATAATTCACATAGAGTTCTGAGTGCATATAACAATAATTCATGGCATATTCTCAGAATATCAGGAACGACATAAAAATCTTATATGTTAAATTTCGTAGTTTAGGAGAGAGTTTAATTCAAGACAACTAGTAGTCCACTAATTGGCACTCCAAAAACAAGATACTTAATATATTCTATTAAACCTTGAGATAATTAAAAATATTGAACCATGATATGTAACAAGAGAAGAATACTCAAGATAAAATTAACAAACGGTGAGTATTTACAAAAACACCCTTATCTCTTCATTTAATTGCAACCAGTAATTCCTTCCAGCTTTTACAATACCTTAGAGGAAGTCATTCTTCTGTGGGTTAAAAAAATATAATAAAATAAAAGGCAAGCAACTGCAGCATATTGTGGCTGTAACGTCTATTATAAGTGCGACTTAAACCAATCCGCTTAAGGGCGTCGCATCACTAACCAAAAAAAAGTGAATCGATAATGTCAACTACAATATTTAATGTACGATGATGCTTAACTCAGGTTCAAAGACAAACGTATGAAAAGTTGATTCAATTGATAAGTATATTCACCACCATCAGTTTAATGAGGAAATGCATAAAAAAGGACTATTCTTAATGGTATCGCATATTCAAAAAACAACGTACAAATTAAAGGATATTTTATTCATAACCTATTAAGATCGTGCACAAAATCAACTTCAACCGAAAGGTGATGAACAAAATTTTACGCCTTTTTTGAAATACGGAATATTATTTCTAATATCTGCATAAGTGAATAACATATGTAAGTCAAGGGAGATAAAGGAAACTGCAGATAAAGCAGCAAGAGGCATCACATTACTGAGCAGGCTGATGGCCAACATGGGAGGTCCAAGCTCGAGCAAACGCCGCCTCCTGATAACAACAGTACAGTCAACCATACTGTTTTGTGCGGAGGTATGGGCCAAAGCCCTAAGTAAGGAGCAATATCGGAAGAAACTTGGCCAGGTAAAGGGCGCGCAGCCCTGAGAGTGGCCTCAGCGTACCGCACTGTCTCCGAACCGGCTGTCCTGGTGATTGCAGGGTGGTGGAGGGCATGGAGAGGTAGGTTTTTATATAACCCAACTCCTCAGTGGCCACGGGTACCTTCGTTCGTATCTTTACCGAATGGGAAAGGTAGTGTCACCGGAGTGCCTCTATTGCCCAGGGCAAACGGACACCACAGAACACACTTTCTTTGAGTGTCAGAGATGGGCTCCCGAAAGGGGAGCGCTAAGAGTCCACCTAGGAGGCTCGATCGCCCCGGAAACTATAGTCCAAGAAATGATCGCCAACAAAGAAACCTAGAATCGCACAGTCACGTACGCTTAAGATGTCCTGCGCAGGAAAAAGAAAGACCTAGACGAGTAGGCCGCCGCAGAGGAGATGGTCGAATGACGGGCTACAGGAAAGGACCTAGCTTGATGTAATGTGAAAAACGATTCCAGGCTAGTGTCGGGTGTGGGAGGGGGTGCCGCAGCATGCAGAAAGCATTTCACTTCCCTCACAAAAAAAAATTTAAGTCAAGGGACTGAAATATCCCAAAAATTCACCTAGATGATTAGATAAATATGTAATTATGCATAAATAGGTTAGGTTAGGTTAAAGTGGCTGCCTGAGAAAGGCACACTTAGGTCAAGGAGGCCCATTGTGATACCACGTTGGGGCTACAGAAACTTTAGCAAGCCCCATAAAAATAACCTGAGTAATAGGAGCGTGGACATGTTTCCCCCTGTGCACCGAGCCAGCTCCCTGTCTCCAGTGGGACCAGCTCTCGGGAAGCCAAAATAGATTTGACTAGGTTGGGAAGGGTGTACGGCGTCGGGAACCATTTTGAACTTCTGATGAATCGGGCCAGGTCCCTGACATCAGTGGAGCCTAGCTCGGTTAACTCTTCAAAGAAGGAGGAGCCCAAAAACTGGTTCCTACGGTTGGCTAGCGCCGGACAGTTACCGAGGAGGTGGAGTATGGTTTCATCTTCCTCCTCGTCATGGTAACTACAGAAGTCGTTTGAAGGCGCGCCCAGTTTATCGGCGTGTCTGCCTATGAGGCAGTGACCCGTGATAACGGCCACGGTACTGCTAATTGCTTTGCGTCCGAGTAAGATGAGCTCCCTTGACCGTTTAGGGTCAAGCTTTGGCCATATCTATCAGGTAATCAGGCAGGTGTGTTCCTCTTGCCAATTAGTGTTTGCAATCCTGAGAGACTCCTATAAGAGTTCCAGTTTGCATGTGGCCAGCGGTTTACCCAGCTGGTGGTAAAAAAATCAGGGTGAGTGGTGCCAATTCTCGCTAGTTCGTCGGCTCTGCAATTGCCCGGAATATCACCATGTCCAGGCGCCCAAATGAGTCGCACTTTCAGATGCTCAGCTATGTCATTTAGTGCATATATGCATAAATAACAATCATATGAATTGGCAAAAAAATTATGTCCATTCAAATTACGTAATATACCTACTAAGTTAGGGGATAATTAGAATATAAAACTAGATAGTCTCCAAATAACACTACTGCACCAAGCTATAACAGCGTAATAACTCTTATTCCTCAAGGGGAATAATTTACATCACACATCCTTCATTTGGTGGGGAAAATAAAGATTGATATTAGGACAACTATACGGTAATTCAATTTAACATAAGGAGATTTCTGACCTTAATTCACGTTTAAACTGAAATTTTTTCATTCTTTTTCCGATGTACACACTTTTGCAATTTCACTCGGATCTCCATAACCTCGTTCTAAACAAATTTTTAAAAAGTAAAGTTTTTGTACCATAGGAATCTGATCGTTGTTATGCATTAAGGTACTAAACAGATCATGGAATGAACGCCAATTATGATAGGAACCCGAAAACTTCGGAATATCTATCCTAGGAAGTTTGAATCCTAGTTGATTTGAATTACGAAAAACATGGTTTGTATTGTCGTTAGAGGCGGATTCCTTTAACTCCTTACTGTTGGATGTGGTCAAGTTCTCAAGAGCATCATAAAGCTCGCCAAAAAAATTTGAGTGAAATTCTTCCGTAGTACCATATTTGTCACTTGTAAAATATTCCGAGTTTTATTTTTTTCGTCTGCGTTAGAACTAATCTTACTATGATTGACCCTAAATTGATTACAGCACTTTCCTAAACCCGTTAAACGATCAGTTATATAACCGCGTGTCCGCTTTGATAAGGATTGCTTTTTGTAATTCGAACGAAAAGTTTCAATTTCCGCGCTCAAATGAAATTGTTCCTGAATAAGATTTCCGATTTGGTTTTCAGTGACTGCTTTTCAGATATTTTATATTTTATTTTCTTTATTGTATAATATTTAATTCTAATTGTTTAATTTTGATAAAAAAAAATAAAGATATTTAAACTATTTACCTTTTAATCAAAAAGTTTTAATTACCGTTTATCAGCTCCACATTTGTATGTCGATTACGATTTACAATTATACAGGTGTTCTTGATGTTAGATTCTAGATGAATTAATACCAAGCTTACTATTATATTATCCTTGGCTAAATCCAACTCGATATGACCAAACTTTAATGAGTGTAACCAGGTATGATGTCATGTAGGATGACGGAATTAAAGCTGTATTACGTTTATATCACTGAATTTACTTTAATTCTATATTTTTCTGATTCACAATATAATTCAATATAAAAATTTGATTATAAACTCAATTACAATTTTGTGTTGGGTCGTGTTGTGTGACTCGACTCTAAACTTGAACTGAATAACTGGTAAGTATCGAACGAAATAGAGCTGATAAGCGGATGCTGTATTAGTTAAGGTAGCGGTCTACACATCTGCAGTGGTACCTCGTGGTGTTGACATTTACCAGCTTTGCCAGACGTTTGGTTTGCTCAGACCACATGTGCCCTCTATCGGTCGCTACTGTCAACCAGTACTTGAGCCATAAGTTTGAGGTAGATGCTCTGGCTAAATCGAGGAGTTCGCCTCAGGAACATCACGTTCGCAATCTGATAATGGAAATTGCGGGCGTGATACTTCCGACACAACTCTTGTACTTGCCTGCTCACATAAAAAATTAGAGAATTTAAGTACTGAGAAAAGAGTCAAGGAAATGTCAAGCAATTTTGGGAATTTTCGCTGAAGCCAGGGAATTTTTTTATGAATAAATTCAAATTATTTTCTGATGAAGGTCCCATGCTGGTACGGTATAAATGGAGATGGCTCAAAGACTATTTCTGAGAAATTTAAAAGAGAAAAAATATTTCAATTTCTATTCCTTTCAATTAATTCATTTTGAACAACGATCCTTTTTCTATTAATTGAAAATTATGTTTAAAATCTTTCCTACTCAATAATATGGGAGAGCATGCTCTTATGAGCCACATGAATGTAAGGAAACATAGGTTAGCAGAGTCAACATCACAAAAATCATTGAGCTTAAGTTCTTATTCTCCAGAAAATTGTTCTTCTTTAAAAGAAAACAAAAATGCATTAAATATATTGTCTACAGGACAAAAAGAAATCAGTAACCATGCTTTTATACTTTCAAATCGCACTACCACGGAAAGCCACCGTCTTTGAGGCAGAACTGGTGGCGATCCTCCATGCTACACAAATAATCACGGAATGTGACATCAGTGCCACTATATTCACGGACGCCAACAGTGTAGTAGAAGCAGTTAACAACCCCAGTAACAGAGAGCCGATCATTCACTGAGTAGGCAACACTATAATAGCCAACTAGGGAAAAATAAAACTGGAATGGACACCAAGGCATACCAGGTAACGAAGAGACCGATGAAGAGGCAAGGAAAGCCATTGCAGAAAATACTTAAACTTGCATACCACCAAGGCAAGTTTTCATAAAAATAATGGCCAAGACAGAAATGGTAAAAAGGAACGAGCAAAAGTGTGGGAAGAAACAATACATTCCTCACAACACTCACGCCATCAGAATACCCCAAGAGTATGGCAAGGAAAGACGCAATCAAGCTAATGAGAAACCGGGCGGGACACACCGGGTTGACTCACAACTATCTGTTTACCCGCTCACCACCAAGAAACAACTGATGATACAACACATTTTAACGGAATGTTCAGTTACAAGTTACAATATAAAACTAATAAAAATATCAACAAAAAAAAAAATCAAATAAAACGAAAAACTAATAAACATATTTTTGGATTTGAATTACCTACATTTAAAGTAAAATCTGTATTTATGTTTTTATTATAGAATTACAAGGTCATAAATTAGGAAAATATGTACAAAAAAGCAAGTATCTAGGATAAGAATAAATAAGCAAAATACGTTTTAAGAAGAAAAATTAAAATAAAATTTAATCCCCAAAGATATATAAAAAAATAAGGAGATATAATAAAATTAAAAATATAATAGTATTGTAAAATATAACTGAAGGAAATAATTTAAAATGTCAAAAAATACGAATTGCAAAATACATGGAAACAATATAAAATTTGAAACACAAGACAAAACCCTAAAAAGATAAATAAAAAGATATAACAGAATAAATAAATAGAAATTATATAAATAAAAATAAAAATTGTAAAGTATTAAAACAAATAAATATAGACAGAATTAAAATAAATTAAGAAATAGAATTAAATTAAACCTAGAAAAAACTAAATTAAGGAAAATATTATAAAAAATAATATTGTAAAAATAAAAGAGAAAATGTATGAAAGTTGTACAAATGTCAGTTAAATTAAATATAGAAACCAAAATTATCAACAAAAAGCTGTAAAATTAAATGGAAAATAAAGTCAATGGATTTAAAATATAGAAACCTATAAACAAAAAAATTTAATGTAATAAGATAAAATGAAATATATAAGTGTTAACAAGCTCTATGAAATTATAAACACATAATATTGAAAACAAAATATAAAAAAATGTAAAAGCTAACCATAAAATAAAGTAACCTGTAACTTAGAAGTAAGAAAAACATAAATCAATAAAATGAAAAAATGGAAGTCAAAAATAATAAAATAATTGTAAAAAATGCAACAAAGAAACAATAAACTGTTAGCAAGTAAGTATTATCTAGGCGCTATATGGGTTAGTACCCGAATGCGCATAAGGTTTTACTATTGTATATAACTTTAGTTGTATAGAAGAAAGATATTTGAATTTGAACTTGGAAAAACTCTTTAAACATATCGTCTACAGCTATTCAACATTTACGAGGGTTGCTACTTAAGTTTTCAGATAGACAAGTAAAAATAAATATTTATAATCGAAAATGGTTTTTTTTTTAAATATTCTCCATGAAGATCAATATACTTTTGCATGCGTTTAAACTAATTTTCGAAGCACTTTTTCTACTCCAATTGAGGTACCTCCAAAACATGTTATTTGAACGCATCAACCGCTTCTTGAGGCGCTGAAAAACGTTGACTTCGCATTTTATTTTTGATCTGAGGGAATAAGAAGAAATCATTGGGTGTCAAGTCAGGACTGTACGGCGGATGACCCATCAATTCGATGTTTTGAATGCCCAAAAATTCACTTGTTTAAGACGATGTGTGAGAGCTTGCATTGCCATGGTGGAGAATGATTCGTCTTTTGCGATTGGTTCCCTGATGGTAATGTACCATTCACAATTGACCTTTCTACGTTGCTGTAATGGCACGGTGGCGACATGTCCAATTATTCCGAAAGAACAGGCGACCATTTGCTTCGAAGTCCTTGGTGCGCGAAAAACTTTTGTTGGATTTGGCGCGTCTTGAAAGACCCATACAGTCGATTGTTGCTTAGTTTCGGGTTCATATGCATAGATCCTGTCACGTCGCCTGTCACGATCATATAGACGTCTTTTGAAGCGCCGCGATTGAACTTTTTCAATATATCTTTGCACTAATCGCACGAGCCTTTTTTTGAGCGATTGTCAAATTATGCGGTATCCAACGCGAACAAATCTTTTTGACGGCCAAATGTTCATGCAATATGTTAATGCCCAAGCATACCTCAATCTCACCGTATGTTACATGACGATCTTGTAATATCAGTTCACGCACAGCATCGATTTTTTCTGGCGTATCAACCGATTTAGGACGACCTTCACGAAATGCGTCCTGTAGCGAAATACAACCACCAATTCGGAAAACCAGCGAAACACGGTGGCTCGAGATGGTGCTTCATTATCAAAAGTCGAAGCGAGTTGATCGGCACACTGTTGTTGGTTTAATCCACAAAATTCATAGAAAATCATCTTACGAAAATGTTCACGATTTAAGTCTATTTTCTGACCAAGGTGAATGTTTCAAGTACCTGTAAACAACATATATAGCACTCGTATGATAAAACATTCTGGGTACGATTTCCATTAAAAATGTCTAACTTTACGATGGCAATGTCAAATTTGACATATTCACACTGGTGTTGCCATATCTCAAAACTTAAGTAGCAACCTACGTATAAACAAAGGTCCAGCGTATACTGTGCATCTACCACTTTCTCCTCCATAACCACGGTGCATCAGAAATGATCCCAGAGGGCTAGTCTCAATGCGCACCAAAAATACCGTTACTAAAGCCGAAATATTATGGTATATGCATGTAACCCTGAATCATGGCTCACAGAGAAACGGAGGAGAAGCTGAACAACTCATTCCTTTAATATTGTCAGATTCAAAGATAGCATCTAAAATGCGACTCCAGATGACTAACACTGTATACACTATTAATTTTGGTCTTGCCCCATATTTCTTTCATAAACTCATATATCTTGAAGTGTCTAACTGTAATTATATTGTAGCTGGTCTTGATGAATCACTTAAGAAGGTGCCCAAAAAGGAAAAATAGAATTTTTTGTACGCTTCTAGAATATGGAAAACAATCAAGTCTGTACTAGATATTATCTATCATCATTTCTATGCCATGAGACTGCAGCTGACTTGATGAGATCTTTCTTTCAAGTAGCAAAAGGTTACAAAACTGCTAAATTGCAATGGACGGACCAAATCTGTACGTTGGATAGAACATTTTAATGTTGCTCTTAAAATCATTCCTAATGTGCCTCAATATGTCAAAGGAGTGAAAGCTGACCAGAAAGTGCTAGATTGTTATAGCTTCAAAACAACTTTACTTTATTATTTTTTATTTTTGGACTTCGAGAACGCAATTTTTTACGCGACTATTTTCTTTTGGAGATTTTTTCAGACTCTAATGGCTGTAAAAATAGACTCTACTTTACTCCGACGAATTCACTTTTCGATTATTCGAACCAGATTCTAATGATTGTAAACATAGACTTGCCGATCTATCGGTTAATTCATTTCATTTACCGTGTCTACACGAAAGCTTTAAGCTTTCCTTTCGATGAAGTGAGAGATGACAATCGTACTTCATGCACAAGGTTAAAGCTTTTTTTGCAATTTTACCCTCTTTGCACCTTACCTGTTACGCAAATTGTTAATTCAGCGCTTTTCGTGTGAACGAATTACTTTCGTTCGTGCGCCTTATCGGAAATATGATTATGTGACATTTTAACATGCTACGAGGGCTCGCATATTGGTTATGCACTTGTTGATTCAGCAAGTGTAATTTAATGTTTTTGTTTGCTACAGTCGAATTTTAGGTTGGCTCAACCGAATGCATATGTATTCGAATTTATGGCTTATTTTATTCAAATGAATCCGATATGCGGCATAGCCTTGTTTATACAAACCGATTTTTCGTTCGTACGTTTATAAGTGAAATCCGATATACAGCAGCTGTTCCGACTTGGATTGGGGTATTTGATTTAAGACTCCGCTCGACTTCAATTAGCCAGCATACCAGGCAGAGACATGGCCATGTCAGGAGTTTATCACTACGCACTGTCGCACTATGGCACTTAAACCAACGTATTACATGTTATTCCCCCTGTGTACCTGACGGCTGACGGCCAAATGAATTATTTAAGTCTACCAGCACGTACAACGCATAAAATGATGCTCGAAAAATAGAAATAAATAAATCTGTCTGTATGTGTTTTTAATATAAAAAAAAATTTGGAACTTAGTAGGTGTTTCTTTCTAATAACAATGCCAAACAAGTTTTCTCCAACCGCGCATCTATTTGTTAAGTTTGCAAATACAGCAAGCAGCTCAATTACACGAATATTTTCCGATAAAAGAAAGAACTGCCGATGGTTATTGGAATGAAATTCAAACTCTTCATCACAAGATTTGGGAGCTAAGCGAGGAATCAAACCCATTGGATTTCGACGCTGAATAAACATAGAAGGGCGGACACAAGGTCAACGCACATAATTATATTAAAGATGAGTCAAAGAAGTTCCCCTACCACCGGTAGCATATCTACACCCTCAGGCGTCAACTCACATAAGAATAATATGGTAAAGTTACCAAAAGGAATACTGACTACTTTTGAGGGACTATTTAAAATGGCAGCAGTTTCGAGATTTTTTTATGGAGTTGGTACAAAATCAACCAATTGCAGATTGCCAGAAAATGTGGTACCTAAATGCAAGTCTGTTTCGTTAAACCGAAAAACTAATTCGACATTTCACAACATCTGAGGCAAATTATTCGTCAGCAAAAAACACTATTGACGATCGATACGCGGACCATATTGCTTGTTAATGCACTACTCACTCTCATAACAGCATGTAGTCTCCAATGAAAACTCATCAGTCTTTAAACACCTTAACGACACAATATAAGAGTGCTTGCTTGTTCCAGTGAACTTAGAGATAACAACGGATCAGAGCATCCACTACTACTGTTCATATTAATCAAAAAATTGAACAAAAATACTCACACAATATGAGAACAACCATTGACACAAACAAAGAAATAACAGCCACTCAACAACTTCCCCGACTTTTTAGAAATGCGATTCCAGTCTCTAGTGTCTTTCTCAATTGTCACCTGCTAAGAAAAGAAGTTTGGTGAAGTGCGCCAACATATGCTTTAATTGTTAAAGACTCGGTCATACTTCAACAGGCCGTTCTTCCATATTTTCCCGCAAGAGACACAACACATTGCTTCATCTCCCAACTGCACCATAAAAAGGCGAATGAATCTATTCCTGCACACCTCAAACAGTCTCTTTCTACCAAGGCAAATCCAACTAAAGTGAAAGAATGAAAATGGGACAACTGTGGAATGCATAAACTTCGAAAAGAAAACAAAAACCAGACTTTGAACAAAACCCTCAAAAAAGGGGGTTGATTGGCCGAAGCAAGGGGTGTTTTTGAAGCATTCAAAAACCAATAGTACCAGCCCGTTGAAGAACCAACGTTAACACATTATCAAAGATTACTATTGCTAGATAAACGGCTTCGAACAAAGTAGTGTAGTGCTTTTGTATATTTCCCGTATCGGGCAACCCTGCAGTCAGAATTAAAAATTTGTTTTCCGGGAGAGTTTGTGGATAAGAGACACGTATACTTTTCATATATGCATTTACAAATTCGCTCATTAAAAGATCAGAATACATCGACAGTTTACGCACATAAGTAACTAACTCAGTCATGTGATTCACATGAATTCTTTTTATTCGTCGTACTTTTTGGTACATTGTTCTCTTCGATAAGATTTGGCGGTACTTTTTTGACAGGAGTATGTGATTCTCTTCGAATGAGAACAGAATTTTGACAGGAATAAGTGATTATCTCAAATAATTTTGACAGGAGTAAATGACTGCACACTACCTGTACTCTTTATTTGCATGTATATTCTTATGACTTTAAAATCTGGATATATTTCGTTTTACTGTAATGCCAGTGTTACTTTTTCAAGACTGGAGAAGAAGAACACGTCATGAGTGAATAAGTCACGGTCAATGTGCTGCCGGTTTTTTTGCTTTTTTAACTAGTTTGAGCGGTTTTCTTCTTAAATTAATATATTTACCTGTTTATTTGCTGCGACAGCTGTATTAGTTGCGACAAATTTCACCCGGGGAGGCTGCATATTTACTGATCTTTGAATTGAATTTTTCTTTCACTTGTGGAAAAATGCCCTCACCAACTCGGACATCAAGTGCTAACCACGGCCCGTCTACACGTAGTAAGCACACCAAAGGGAGCTCTGCTGAAATGTCAACTCCAAAAATCAATCCATCCGTCAATTCAGCAGATTTACTTTCATCATTATCTGCTAGAATGGATGCGATGGAAAAGTTGTTCATCAGTAAGCTGGAGGAAGTCAGAGCAGATTTCCGCAATCACATCGCGGACCTGGATCACAGAATATACAAACGCTTAGCGGATAACACCTCACTCATCGAGAAGCAATTGCAACAGACCTGTGTCGAACTTGGAAATGCGAATTGACTTCCTTGAACGTAATTTGCACTCGCAGGACATAATTTTACACGGCATACCGAAAACAGAAAATGAGGATCTGTACAAAATCTACACTAATCTTTGTGATTCAGTAACAATTGATTCACATCCTCCACTTAAGCAGATTCTTCGCATGAACAGTCAAAATAACAACACTGTAAGTACTTCTGTTTTAATCAAATTTTGCAGCACACGCGATAGAAATATCATTTTGAAAGCGGTATCACACAAAAGTAAACAGTCCCAGCTAAGTTTACGCGACGTCGGTTTGCAGTCCAATGGGAAAATATTTGTTCACGAAAGCCTCACTAAAACGAATTACGCTATCTTCAGAGAAGCTAAAAGACTCAAACGCCGGAAAATATTACATACCGTTTTCACCAGAAATGGACAGGTCTTCATACGTCAATGAGGTGATGCCCCCGCTGAGAAGGTACCTAGCCTTGATTATCTCCTGAAAACCGGATCGCACATCAACCAGCAATGACATTAATATTAAAATTTTTCTTTTCTTTTCTTTTCCTTGTTATTACAATTATCTGTTTATGTTTACTTGAGTTTAATCGACCAGTTAATTTGGTAGTTGTTATTGTTTATTTTTATTCGATATCTTTCCTTATTTGCTATTTACTACATTGCTTGCTTTGTTATTTCTGCCTACTGCTGTGTCATTTGTTTGTTATGTAGTATTTTATTTTACTTAATTATGGATAATTTAGATTCTAGTGCTTCCATCTCTGGTTGTCTGAATAACACACGGATTTTGTTGAGGATCTTATCTAAGCAACAGACTGGATTTAAGGTCTGCCATCTCAATGCGCAGAGTCTTTATCCAAAGATTGATGAATTTCGACACACCTTTGGTGGCAATTCATTAGACATTATCTGTGTCTCTGAGTCCTGGCTTAAGCCACATATTGATGATAGTTTGATTTCACTGCCTTGTTATGAGGTTTTTCGGAATGATCGTTTGGGTAGGGTTGGTGGTGATGTTGCCATGTTTCTGAGGAGCGGCTTGCGTAGTCGTGTTGTTGCTTCATCTGGGGTAAATGCCTCAATCGAATACATACTCGTTGAAATTTGCATAGGGAACAATAGGTGTCTTGTCGGATCGGTCTACAAGCCACCCAATGTCAATGATTTTCTTGATCTTGAGGAAGATCTTTCTTGCATCTGCCATCTATATGAACACATTATTATTGCAGGTGATTTTAACACTAACATCTTAGTCAACAATACGTTGACGAATTCTCTACGTTCTATGCTTGGCACATTATCTCTAAGTGTCGTAAACTCATCACCCTCTCACTTCACGGACGGTTCGGCTACACTTTTAGACCTTTTTATTGTGGCTGATTCTGACTCAGTTCTTTTCCATAACCAAATCGATCTTTCTGCTTTCTCTAGACACGATCTAATCTACATGACATATAACCTCGGTAACTATAGAAACTCTCCAGTTTCGTTTACATACAGAGATTTTCGGGCAATTAACGTTGAGCAACTCATTTCAGATGCAGAAACGGTTGACTGAGAGCATATCTACATATTTGGCAGTGCAGATGATCAGATTGAGTATTTTGATAATCGGGTGGAATATCTTTTTGATACACATGTTCCAGTAAGGACTAAGTTTACCCCGTTTCCGATGTGCCCTGGCTTACTGCCGATATACTCTCTGTAATTCACCAACGCAACAAATCATACAAATATTGGAAACGTTTTAAAATCCCTGAAATATGGCACAGCTATCATGCTTTGAGAAACAGAGTTACTATGAAAGTTCGGAAATCCAAGGCGTCGTTTTATAAATCTAAACTTGACATCAGGCTTCCAGCCAAACGGCTTTGGAATAATTTGACGAGTATTGGAATTGGTAAACGTAACAAATCCACCATTGATGAGGATCCTGACGCACTTAATGAAACATTTATAAATGTTAACACACCTTTTAATTTCTTCGGTGATCCTTTCGAATCTATAACCGGCGGTAACTTTTCTTTTGTTAATGTTAATGAGGAACAGGTTGCCAACGCTATTTTCTCCATCAAATCTAAAGCTGCTGGCCTTGACAACAATCACCAAGATTTCATTAAAGTTATCCTGCCCATCGTTTTACGATATATTACGCATATTTTTAATACTATTATAACAACTTCCGCCTTTCCTTTTAAGTGAAAATTGGCTAAAGTTATTCAAGTTCGTAAAACCTCTCGGTCCTCCACACCTGAATACAGACCAATATCTCTTCTACCATTTTTGTCAAAGGCCTTTGAGCGGATGCTTTCCTTACAAATCAACGAACACCTAAAGGCTCACTCCATCTTGATTGACTTTCAATCTGGGTTCCGCGCTCAGCACAGCTGTATCACGGCCTTGCTTAAAATAACCGATCACATTCGCTGTAGTATTTCCTCGGAACTGATAACTGTCCTTGCATTGCTTGACTTCTCAAAACCATTTGATAAGGTTGACCATTATCTCTTAATAGACAAACTTTGTCGTAATTTCGGCTTTACTAGATGTGCCAGTAGGCTTATTTCGTCCTACTTAAGGGGGAGATCTCAATGTGTTGTGTGTGGTGATTCTGTTTCCAGTGGCGTGCCGCAGGGGTCGATACTTGGACCTTTGCTTTTTTTGTGTTTTATTAATTATCTACCTATGGTTGTTAAAAATTGTAGGTATCATATTTATGCCGATGACGTTCAAATATACCTATCCCGTCCTCTAGGGCTTGTTGATGACCTAGTAGATATATTATGTGAGGACCTTACAGCAATATTAGGTTGGGCTGAGGGAAACAACCTTTTTTTTTTTTTTTTTTTATATATGATGATGCCAAAGCTCAGGGGATGCCCTATGATGCTTAAGCACAGCCTTGGCAGGAAAGGAATTAAGGATGAGGGAAATGGGTTAGGAGTTTGGGTGAAGGAGGTGTCGATGTACGCCCCGTTTGAAAGTTTCAGGCTGATAAGACGAGGGAAAAACAGAAGATGGTAAACTGTTCCACATTCGTGTTGTTCTGCTTAGAAAAGATTCCCGAAATTTTACGGTACGTCCAAATTTGACCTGGAGAGTATAGGGGTGGGAGCGACTTGTTGATCTTGTATCGCGCGTTGTCATTAGTCTACAAGGAATCAGGCTAGCAATTTCGTTAGAACAACGGCCATGGAAATAACGATAGAAGAGTGAGAGACAACCGACATTCCGTCGATGCTCCAGAGAGTCAAGACCCTCAGAGATTGAGGGATCGCCAATAAGCTTAACAGCTTTACGCTGAACTTTGTCTAACGCGGACAGTGCGGTGTGTCCGGCCCCTGCCCAAATATGGGAATTATATTCAAGTCTAGGCCTAATGTGGGACTTGTAGATCAGCGCTAAGTCAGGTGGGGTGAAATATTTCTTACATCTCTGTAGAAAACCCAAACATTTCATCGCATTTTTAGCGATTGCAAATATATGATCAGTCCAGCTAAGATTGCTGGATATCTCGATACCCAAGATGTTTAGGGAGGGTGAATTGGGTATATTCACTCCGTCGACTGAAATGGGTTGGGGGTGAACTGGGCGTTTTTTAAGGGACATTAAACAGCATTGGGTTTTGGATGCATTAAACGTAACACGATTTGCTCTGCCCCAAGCAAGGACCTTGGAAATGTCGTTGTTTAATGATCTAAACATGCGTTCCCGATTGGCTTCTGTAGCATTTCCACGTGAGTTCATAACAGAATCAAATGAGTACGCGAAATCAAGGGTGCTGTCGTCGGCGAAACTATGAATAGGATTGAGAGTAAGGGATAAGAGATCATTAATAAAAAGAAGAAATAAGGTTGGTGAAAGAACTGAACCCTGAGGTACACCGGCATTTATTTCGTAGGAATCAGATGTAACTCCGTCAATTACTACACGAATTGAACGGCCTGACAAAAAACTCTCTATCCATTTAACGAGGGTAGGGTGCAGACCAAATGTTTGAAGTTTGGCTAAAAGGGCAGCATGCCAGACTCTATCAAAAGCCTTTGAAATATCAAGAGCGACGATTTCAGACTCACCAAAATTATGAAGACAATGATTCCAACGTTCCGTTAGAGCCGTTAGTAAGTCTCCGGTTGAGCGGCCAGTGCGGAAACCGTACTGGCAATCGTTGATAAGATGGTTGTTTTCTAGATATTTCAACAACTGAGAGTTGATGAGTGATTCAAAAACTTTAGATATGATCGAGGTTAGTGCAATTGGTCTGTAGTTAGAGGGGTCGCATGCCTCTCCTTTTTTAAGTATCGGCTGGACATGAGCAAGTTTTCATACACTTGGAAACATTCCTGTTGAATATGACTGGTGAAAAAGTTTGCGCAGAGGTTTAGCCAAAGCAGAGGCGCAGCATTTTAAAACAAGGGGCGAGAAACCATCAGGGCCAGTAGCTTTGGTCACGTCGAGTTTTGAAAGTACTCTAAAAACTTCGCGAGTGCGAAAGTGTAGCGTCTTTTGCCTACTAGTACATTGTGATGGAGATGGATGTGGCTGCGATGAAGGTGGTAAGTATGAATTAGCAGCAAAATTAGCAGCAAACAGGTTGGCCTTGTCCAATGAGTCAGTAAAAACATTCCCATTATAAATGAGTGGTGGTGTTGACGAACAGGTGAAATTGTTCTTTACGGTTTTTACTAGAGACCAGAAACCCTTACTACCCTTTTGGGTAGAAAAAACCTTCCGTCTGATGTTCTGGTCGAAATTGAACTTTGCCCGACTAATTGCTGAATTGCAAATATTCCGCGCATCTCTATAGATACGTCTCGATTCCTCTGAAGGGCACAATTTATATGCCTGGAAGGCTGCTTCCTTATTTTTAATGGCTGCGAAACAGTCATTATTGAACCAATTGGTGTTAGTTGGTTTGATGTTCTTGAAGCTATGAGGACTAAAGCGATGCATTCCAAACCAAAGGATGTTTAAGATATAATCGGTGCATTTGTTAACGTCTCTCACAGAAAAGCAATCGGACCAATCCAGCTCTCTGAGATACTTATTAAGTCCCGCCCAATCAGCATTTTTATAATGCCACACTAATCTTTTGGTGGAATTTAGGTTAGTGGTTGTCAGAGAGGAGATGGAGAATTGGGCGGAGATTAGACAATGGTCCGAATTACCCAAGGGAGACGTCACCGAAACAGAGTATTTTTCTGGATGCGATGTTAGAAATAGATCTAAAAGATGCGCGTTGTGCCCTAAAGTATCAGGAACACGAGTCGGACACTCAACCAGTTGCTGTAAATTAAAAGACTCACTAAATAACTCGACGTGTCTTCCAGACGGGCTTGTGGTAGAAGAATGCCTGAGCCACTGTGTGTTGTGGACGTTGAAATCGCCAGCAAGAACGATTTCAGAAGAGGGGGATATTTCCAAAATCTTATCGATATCGGAGGACAACTTATCAAAGGAACACACAGTGTCAGTATCAGACATATTCGGGCTGCGGTATAAAAAACAAAAATGAATGATGTGCCGATAGAGTTTAAATCTAATCCAGACATAATTAAATTCTGGATTAGTAGAAGAAAATTGAGGGAGAAGGGAGAATGGCACATCTTTTCTAACATAAACCGCGATTCCCCTTTGAGGAGAGAAGAGTGGCACTAAGTGATAACCAGGGATGTGATACTGATTAATATCAGAATCGGAAACAACCTTGGTTTCGCTTAGTGCAAAAACAGCCGGATTTTCCGCGATCAAGTGGCAGTAAACTGAAAAATGGTTACTTTTCAAGCCACGAATGTTGCAAAAATTAAATAAAAATTTTTGCATACTCCCGGTCTTAATTTGCCCAAAACAAAACAAAACAAAAACGTACACAAACACAAGGACTGACTTGTATTAAATGAGTCGAAATCTAATGCTATTGCTATTTACAAGCGGAACTTTGATAGTTCTTGCTTACATCCCATAGTTATCGATAATATTGTCATCCCTTACATGAAAGTTGTTAAAGATCTGGGAATCCTGATCAATAGTGAGTTGTCTTGGAATAGTCACATTGACAGTCTTGTTGCTGAAATTTATGGGAACCTACGCAAATTGTCTTTATCGGCTTATTTTATACCTCGCGAAACACGTCTATATCTTGTAAAGACACTTATTGCACCCATTCTAACTTATGGATGTGAGATTTTTAGCAAGACGGATTCCGTATCCTTTAGGAAGTTACAAGTCGCTCACAATTCCTCTGTACGATATATATTTGGACTTCGGAGACATGATCACATTTCTCAGCATGCCAACTCTATTTTCGGTGCTCTCTCAAGACTTATTTTCAATATCGCTCGATATGTTTTTTAAACAATCTTCTTATTACCCGATTTCCCGGTTACCTCAGTGACAGGGTTGTTTCTCTGCGATCATCTAGAAATCTTTCGATATTGACTCCGCATTTTAATTGTATCACTACCGAGAGACAATTTTTTGTTCAGGCGATCAGAATGTGGAATGCACTACCGCTAAATATTAAAAGGTCATACAACAGCAGCAGGTTCAAAGACATTTTGTTTTCTTATCTCTTAAATGAAGTTGAGTAGATAAGTAAGCTCTTTTTACTTTTGATTTTTTATTTTTTTTTCTCCTCAATGATTTCTTGATTAATTGAATTATTTTATATCTTTGTTATTTACATTCTTTCTTACTTCTTGTTAATTTTTATTTTTATATTTATGTTACTCTTATTTGCCTTCACTTCGAAAAGACTTGTATCTTAATTGTGTAAGGTCTGAAATATAATAAATGAAATAAAAAATACTAGCTGGGTATTTTAGGGAGCCGGTTATCTAGTAGTGAGTAATCTTTGACATTATCTTCATTATACTTCCCAAATATATATATTTTCATTATTTTCAATATACTTCCCAAACTGTAACAATTTGTTTGCAGATGTGTAAAATTCGAACTCTTGCAGTACTTTTCATTTTTAACCGATTCCCCAAAAACAAGAAAGTTCTAAGTTCGACATGTGTTTAACTTTTTTTTATTTATGACCGGGCATAATTTCGTAACGCGTAGAGGGCTTGTGATGTAGAATGTTGTCACACTGGTACCATGGCACAAATTTATGGTGTGGTGTGCGGAGGGAGCATTACTCAATTTATTAATTCATAGACCTATTTGGATTATTCTTTTTTCTTGAATACAGATCTCCATTGCTCCCCCCGACATTGTATTCTGACAAAAATTGTGGCTTGTGGTTAGAGTTGGAGGAGGGGCGGCCTATCTTCATAATACCGATTTTGTATTGTACGGCATGCGTTTCCTGACTGATAAATGATAATAATTTTGTATATAGAGTGGCTACGATAATTCTCTGACCACGATAATTCTCTCTTACTGTATAGAGTACGGTGGCGCACTAGGGCAGTATTCTTCGGGTCGTACATATGAAGATACTAAAAAGTGAAAAATAAAATAGTTTTAAAAACAAAGCATAAAATTATTTTTAATTTTATATCTATTACGATATTTTGAAGTCGGTTCAAATTAAACAAACAAAACAACTACCCAACCACAATCGAAGATACTATATAAAATTCCCTAAACGTTCAGCACCTTTGTTGTAGTTGTTTGGTTTGTTAAATTTGCACCTACTTCAAAATGACGTAATAGGTATAAAATTAAAAACTATTTTATGCTTTTTAGCGCTTTTTGTGAAGTCTGTTAATTTTTTTTTAAAAAAACTTTTTTATTATGAGTTCCCTGTAAAATTATTGCTTAAGATTTGATGGCATTGTCTTTCCTTGGCTTCGAGACAAATTTGTAACTAGTCTAGCTGTAGATTTCATTATACGAGGGTCATTCAATAATTAAAGAGACAAATTGGTCTGAGAAAAAAACCTTTTATGATTACAAAACAAAACTTTTCCTACTTTTCAACATAATCCCCACCAACATTTATGCACTTGTTCCAACGGGTTACTAAGTTAGTAACCCGGCTAGTATACCGACTAGTATACCGGCTGCAAAGAACTCTTTGTCTTGGGGTTTGAGCCAAATTCGCAAAAATTGTTTGACATCTTCGTTAACCTGGAACTTCTTCCCTCGTAATGCCTCCTTCAATGGACCAAACAAATGGAAATCACATGGTGCTAAATCGGGACTGTAAGGAGGATGAGACAGTAACTCCCAGCTTATTTTGTTGATGGTTTCACGGGTTAGTTGAGCAGTGTGAGGACGTGCGTTGTCTTGATGGAGAATCACACCTCTCCTCTGAGATCCACGATGTTTCTCTCTCATTCGCTTCACTTTGTTCAGAATCATATCTGAGTAGTATTGGCTTTCACCATACACTTTAGTAATTCTAGAGTATATATTAGCTATATATTTTCACCTTCAGCAAGTAAAAAACGAATCACAGAACGTTGTTCAAAAAATGTGGAATTTTCAAGTGGACTTGCCATCGTTAAACTTAATTTTGATTTTATAAACACAGCAATGTTGATCCAACAGCTGATCAGGACTCAACTCTGTGATGCCAACTTAAAGTCCTAAAAGTACCAAACTTGTCCTACCAACCATTTTTTCCCCAGACCGATTTGTCTCTTTAATTATTGAATGACCCCGTATTTAGTCACTCGATTTCGAGATAAAACTTTGTTATTCGGACACTGAATAAAGCAAGTTACTTTTATTTTAGTTCCGCTGTTTATAATCTAATCACGTTTTTCTTTTTCTTGGTGCATTCCTGTGTCTAATGTAATTTTCAACAGAGTGCCATCGCGTCCAGCACCCTAGAAAAGGGCGAAAGTAATTTCGTAGCTGTCTCCAATTTTTCTAAAATTAACATTGTCCTACATAAATTTCCGATTCAGTTTCAAATTTGTCTACCAAACATTGCGATTCGATTTCGAATCTAGTATAACTCGCTAATGAAAAGTTTTACTTTGACATTGAAGTAATGGTCGTGTCGATTTCAACTCGGGAACTGACGACAAAGATAGCCTTGTACGGCCCTTTATCTGTTCGTAGTTTTTTAAAAAAGTTGCATGCCTTAGCTTCCTTGGTACTCACGCACTGGACTAAATTATCTTTAAATTCGAGACGATTTCCTTGAAATCAAAACAAAAATAAACTAGTGGGGTAGGTCCAGATTCTGGGTGTCGCATCATTGGTGCGACCCTTGAGGTCCACACGAACAACTACCCAGTTAATAACAATTCAATTGTTATTAACAATATTCAATTATTATTAACAATATTTAATTGTTAATAGCGATAAATTTCATGATCATAGTACAAACGATTAAGTGATAAAATAGCTTTTAAAAAAAAAGTTGAACCGACTTCACAAAAAGCATAAAATAATTTTTAATTTTATATCTATTACGACATTTTGAAGTCGGTGCAAATCAAACAAACCAAACAACTACAACAAAAGTATTTAATCGTCCTTTCTTATGATCCCCTAAGCTGAAACGTTTAGCTAGTATTATGTATTATTTTCAATTGTGGTTATGTAGTTGTTTTATTTGTTTAATTTGCACCGAATTCAAAATTTCGTAATAGATATAAAATTAAAAATTATTTTATGCTTTTTGTGAAGTCGGTTCAACTTTTTTTTTAAAAACTATTTTATTTTTCACTTTTTAGTGTCTTCTACTCTATGCAACGAAGAAAGAACCATCCAAATCGGTCCACGCGTTAAAAGTTAGTTTTAACCCCCTACCTCACCCCCTGTTAGCTCAAGAATTTTTGGGCTATTTTCGAGTAAAAGACGACAAGGTGATTTTTACGACTTTATTCGATGAAGTCCAACAACGAAGAGAACACAAATCAAGATTTACAGAACATCGAACCGAAACAATTAGCGAAAGAATAACAGTTCATGATAATGAGAAACTGCACAACAAAAGAGGATTACAATTCAAAGCAAAAGTACAAATCTACAGTTCAAAGCAAAAGTACAAATGTTTCTAGAAAATGTATAAGCTGAAATATTTTCGATAATTGAAATTATAAAATATAAAACTTCTTACATTACTAAAGTGATATCGTTTATTTTGACCGAAAATGCCGCCGCCCTTGAAAGGATCTCGGGTTCTTTCAACAGTTGTCTTCTAATGGTAGCGGTGCTACCTTTTGAATGGCGCGCTCAATGATGCCCTTCGCAGTCTTCAACTTCACAACTCGGATGTGACCATCGGGACCCCGTGTGCAGGTTACAACTCGTCCAAGTTTCCATTTGTATGGGGGAGTATCGTCTTGGTGTACAAGAACTAGAGTGCCCACTACCATGTCTGGATATATCGACTTCCACTTAGCCTTCTCTTGAAGTTGAACTACATACTCCTTCGACCACCGCCTCCAGAAATGCTGCTGTAATGCCGAAACACGCTGCCATCTGTGAAGATAACAAAAATTTTGTTTTGAAATATCGGGTTCGACAAAACAATCCAAAGGCGCTTGGTTTAAAAAATGGGCTGGGGTTAGTGCTTGTTCATCATTTGGGTCTGTTGATAATGGAGTAATCGGCCTTGAGTTGAGAACACTTTCAATTTGGGCCATCACCGTCGTAAGTTCCTCAAAGTCCGATACATGTGTGTTTTGGCTGCTTTTACCGCGGCTTCCCAAATGCCTCCAAAATGGGGCGATCGTGGTGGTATGTGGTGAAATTCCACTCCGTTAAGGGAACACCAGTCTATAATGTCCTTTTGTGATTGTTGCTTCAAAAATGAATTTCGCCAATCCTCTAAATGGCGTTGAGCTCCAACAAAATTCGTTGCATTGTCGCAATAAAAATGCTTGCACAAATTCCGACGACTAATAAACCTCTTAAATGCTGCTATGAATGCTTCGGATGTGAGATCAGAGACCACTTCTATATGCACAGCCTTTGTGGCAAAACAAACGAAGATAGCAATGTAGGACTTGTAGGGTGGCTTTCCACGAATCCTGTAAGTAGTCTGTATTGGGCCACAAAATCAACGCCACTATGTGTGAATGGTAAGGAAACGTTTACCCTGTCCGTTGGCAAATCTCCCATAATTTGCTGTGCAAGCCGGGGACGATATCGAAAACAGTGAATACACTCTCAGACAACTTTTCTGGCATGCTCCCTAGCGTTGACGATCCAGAATCGCTGTCTTATAATTGCTACCAAGGCCAGGGGTCCTGCATGAAAATGCTTATAATGTAGAAATTTAACATATGACGTAAAGAAATTATTTTTTCTAGGCAAGAGAATCGGGAACTTGCAGTGGTATGGCAGGTCTGAATTCCTCAAACGACCTCCCACTCTCAAAATTCTACAACCCAAGGAATCGTCTAGGAATGGTGTGAGCTTCTTGATTCCACTTTTGTCACCAACTTCATCTCCACAGTCTAAGGAGCGAATCTCTTCCGCAAATTCACGTTGTTGAATAGCCGCGATAATTCGAATGAAGGCCGCATCAATTTCAGTGGCCCCAAGTGCTCCTGATATTACTGGTTTTTGGTCCAGTTTATGCTTGAGATTATTTATAAATCGAAGTACAAGCGCAAAACGGTGACAATTTTTCATGAAATCACTAACATTGTAGACGGTATCCAAGAAGGTTTCCGAGACGGAGCATATCAAGATAGATTTCACCATTCTCCTTTCGGGTAAGTTTGAGTTGTCTTGGTATCGTTCTTTCAAAGGAGGCCAATATTGCACTTCCAGTCGCAAAAAAGACGGTCCGCCAAACCAAACAGAGTTTGAAAGTTCAGCAGCAGTCATTCCTCCTGAAACAATATCTGCGGGATTCGACTTGTCTCCAGATTGTGTCTACTGTTCTTTCCTGAATTTCCGATACTCGATTCGCAACATAAGTTTTCCAAGTTGATGGATGAGATCTCAGCCAATCTAAAACAATCTGCGAGTTTGTCCATAAGTATGTTTTATCCCAGCGTTTGGGAAAGCTACGACGAATTTCCTCTACTAGTCTTGAAAGAAGTACTGCGGCACAAAGTTCCAAACATGGTAATGACCTTGATATTTTTAACGGAGCTACCCTTGATTTAGCAGCTAATAGGTGAACTAAGACATTTCCCGCAACATCGATTGATCGAATATAAATACAACATCCATATGCTCTTTCTGATGCGTCAGCAAATCCATGAATTTCAGTTCGACTTATACTTTCCGCTAAAAGGACCAGCCGAGGGATATGAATGTCGCTTAAGCAATTAATTTCTTTTTTAAATTCACGCCAAAGATATTCGAGGTTTAATGGAATTGACTCATCCCAACTTAGTTTTAGGATCCAAAGTTCCTGCAGGAATACCTTTGCCTTAACAACGACTGGATTGATCAGACCGAGGGGATCGAACAGACGTGAAATATCTGAAAGCACGCTTCTTTTCGTAACTCTTGATGAAGTACTAAGTTTGTAATGAAAATGAAATACGTCTGCGACTGGTTCCCAAACAACTCCTAGAGTTTTAACAATATCAGCGTCATTTATCTTTAATGTCGTTTCACGCTCTGCTTCAGGAATATTTTTTACAAATTGTAAATCATTCGCATACCATTTCCGTAATTTAAACTTTCCCGATGCTAATATTTCTTCAACTTCCCCTTTAATTCTGTAGAGGTCTTCTTTACAATCAGTCCCAGTGATGAGATCATCCATGTAGAAATCTTTCTTGATAATCTGAGCAGCTTCCGGCCTAGATATGGCATTCTCCTCGGCGAGCTGAACGAGACACCTTGTCGCCAAAAAAGGAGCACAAGCTGTGCCATACGTTACAGTTTTTAGCCTAAATATCTGGAGCTCCTCCTTAGGGCTTTCCCTCCACAAAATAAGTTGAAAGTTCCTGTCCTCAGGATAAACTAATATCTGTCGGTACATGGCTGCTATATCAGCTGGTAACGCGTATTTGTAGCATCGGAAACGAAGAATGATGGAAAAAAGATCATCTTGGACTGTTGGGCCAACCATTAATAAGTTGTTAAGTGATTTACTTGAAGTACTGGTAGAGGAAGCATCAAATACTACGCGCAGCTTTGTCGTAGAACTTTCCGGACGTAAAACGCACTGATGTGGCATGAAATAATTTACTTTAGGAACCTCTTCGATCGAAATTGCTTCCATATGATTAGCCGCAAGGTATTCTTTAAAAAACTCAGAGTATTTACTTTGCAACTCTTTATCTTTACTGAGCCTCTTTTCCAGACAATTAAAACGTCTGCGAGCATTCTCCAACGAATTACCTAATAGCTGTTGGGGTTCGCCTTTAAAGGGTAACTTTACCATAAACCTTCCATGTTGCGAGCGACGAAGTTGTTTTGCAAATATGGCCTCACATTGGGCTTGCTCATCAGTCCACTTCTCCGAATCTGTCACTATTTCTTCATCTTTCCAAAATCGTTCGACCATTTTATTCAACGATTCGTCCATTGTAATTAATTCTTCCTCCACCTTATGTGTCTGACAGGTCACTGAACAAGTAAGACTCTTACGCATACTACGCATATTAGAATATCTTCCCGAAACAATCCAGCCGAGTAACGTTTTTTGCAAAGTTGGTAGCTCCATCCCCAACTTAATTTGGCCTACGCACAGCAATTGGAGAGATCAACCCCTTTTGGTTGGAAGAAGCCTGGATCAGCGAGCAAAATATTTTCTGGAATGCCCCAATTATCAATAGCAACTTTCTTTTCAGGCTGGGCTCCAGTTATATTTGGTAGGATGTATATAGTAAGATTAGCTTCAAAGTCATTTAATCTGGATTGGATAGTAGCTTGAGTCGAATAGGAAACTCTAGACGTAACTTCGCCGATACCGCTAATGTTCGTTTCAGTTTTAGTCCTTTTCAATTTAAGACTTTGAGCTAAGTTCTCGGAAATGAAATTTAACTGTGACTCGGAATCTAAGAGAGCTCTAGCGAAATGATAGCAGCCAAATCTATCTTTAATTTTAACGATTGCTGTTGCGAGAAAAACCTGACTTATAACCTCTTCCACGGACATCAACGAAGTATTACCAACGACTTGAACTCCTGAATTCTCATTGGATGGTGGATTAGCTCTATAAGCTTCTACTTTAGGCGAGTTCTGCGAAGAATACCTATGCAGAAGTGTATGATGGGGCATACGACAAACGCGACATTTCTGAGAGACACATTTTTTCACACTGTGACCCTTGTTTAAACAATTCAAGCATAGAGCACGTCTTTTGATTTCATTATATCTATCCAATATCGATAACTCAAGAAACTTGCGACATTCATAAATAGCGTGGTCGATTTCCTTGCAAAACAAACACGAAGCTTGATAAGTTGCCAATGAAGTCAAATTTGGATTTGAAGGTTTGCTGCCTCTTGCTTTATGACTCGGAAGAACGGAAGGGGTTGATTCATAAAATTGAGACTTTACATCTCTGCCTTCCAAATATTGACAACGTCGATTTAAAATATTAGCGCATTCACTCCAGGTAGGCAATTTTGAGATATCCATTGACTCTTCCCACTAAGACTGAGAGTCTGGATCTAATTTGGAATGTACCTAGCGACTGAAGAGCACTTAAATTAGCAGTTGTACTATAGTTCTAAGCTGTACAGAAGAACCTTTCGAAACCTTTGGCATATTAAACAAATCGATAATATGTTCCTGGAATATTAGGTATTTATTGTCATACCTAGTCTTTAAGTGTGTTAAAGCCTTCAAATAATTCTCTTCAGTGACTTCGAACGCTTTGATTGTTCGCAACGCGGGACCACTTAAGCACGAGATTAAATGATTAAATTTTTCTATAGATGTCAAACTATCATACTTATGTACTTATTTCGAGAAGCTTCCAATGAAATTCGGATATTCCGCATATTTTCCCGAAAATTGTGGGAGTTTAAGTTTAGGTAAGTTGCTTGAACCGACGTGTGGAATGATGATTGATGTATTATCCGCACTGCCTTCTGTACTACGAGCTCGTAATGACAATAGCTTGGATTTTGTAGCACAATACAAGTCTTCTAATTCACCTCTCACCTTAAGTTCATTAGCGTCACCTGGCAATTTGATTTCAATAGACGTTTGATATGCCAGTACCTGCTTAAAGTAGCTCTCCAAAATACCCAATCTGCACTCGATTTCAAGCAGTAGAATTGTATCTGCTTTTTGCTCTACCAAATTTTTTATCCTGGTGATGCAACCTTTTACAGACGACCTTTGCGTTTTTAGATCCGATAATTCCGACATTTTGATATTGAATAAGATTTAATAATAAAAACGCGTAAAACTGGAATAATGATAACGTAACTATGTAATCAGGAACCGATAGAGATTTAAACTAAGAATAATTCACAATTTTCAATGTCTTTAAGATATTCTTTAGATTTCAGTTCTTCTCATTAATAATAAACTAGGCCAAGGTCAATATAATTCAAAAATATAGTTTCTAAAATAGCACAATAGCACTCAATGTTTTATTCATAATTCCCGTTGTTTATGATTTATGTAAGTTTATCCAAGTTTTATATTATTGTTCACCGCTCACAAATTATAAAGAAATTACCTTCCGATAATCCACAAGGTCTCCAATGCATTTAGAGCTGATAAATTAATGCATGGATAAGACCGAAATTTCTTACTTGATTAAATATCTAAAGTTGAAGCGAAAATTGCTGGTCCAGCGGATGTAAATTTTACTTGAGGTTACGGCACAACTTCCCACGACGAATATTAACTTGAGGTTACGGCACAACTTCCCAACACGAATATTTACTTTTTACAATAATTCTTTTCGTGTCAATTATTGTTTTTGCGGAAATTGTCCCTGCTCGGGCGCCAAAATGTTAGCTCAAGAATTTTTGGGCTATTTTCGAGTAAAAGACGACAAGTTGATTTTTACGACTTTATTCGATGAAGTCCAACAACGAAGAGAACACAAATCAAGATTTACAGAACATCGAACCGAAACAATTAGCGAAAGAATAATAGTTCATGATAATGAGAAACTGCACAACAAAAGAGGATTACAATTCAAAGCAAAAGTACAAATCTACAGTTCAAAGCAAAAGTACAAATGTTTCTAGAAAATGTATAAGCTGAAATATTTTCGATAATTGAAATTATAAAATATAAAACTTCTTACATTACTAAAGTGATGTCGTTTATTTTGACCGAACACCCCCATTCCACTAAATTTTTTTTCTCATGGTATCAATCAAGGAACATACTCTACCGAACATAAAAGGAATCATCGAAATCGGTCCACGCGTTAAGAAGTTACTACCCCTCAATAAAATTCATATTATTCGGTTTATCGTTTTATTTATCATTAATATCAACTATTTATGCTTTTCTTACCATTTTTTTAATGTTACAAAAAACTATAAAAGTTCTGGATAAAAATATCTGTTTTTTTTAAAGTATCCAGTTCTATCAGAACTAATTTGTTGATCAGATGAATCTTTTTCAAAAAAAAACTTTCGCCCACTTTTATGTCATTTAAAAATACTTAAAAAAGTGATATTTTAAATTTATAAATAAATAAATTAATGAATTTAATTTATCATGATAATTTCGTTGTAATTAGATGCAAACAAATTTTTAAAAAATTATTCCGTTATAGCACTATTTTTTAATGAAAACCAAATAAATGCACTCTGTTTGGAATTCATTAATAATTCATTCATTAATAATTTTGAATTGTTATAAAAATTTTTTAATTGATATAATTGTTATAGGCCATTTTTAATTGATATAAACAAAGTTTATTCATAAAAGAATTTTTTTGTGGTAAAAAAAATTTCAATTGTTTATAAGAATTTTTCATTGTTTATAATAATTTTCAATTGCTATGAACAATCTTCAATTTTGTATTCAATTTCCAATTTTCAACCAGGTAAAACCATTTTTATGACTATAAATTTATTATTGTTATAAACAATTATTTTTTGTTATAAACAATTTTTCATCATAATAAACAATGGCTGTTCATAATAAATTGTTATTAACCGACTTTTTGATGTCCCGATCGTCATCAGAACAAATTATATCGAAGAAATCCTTTTCAAGAAAGTCTAAAATCAACTTTTTTCTGTTTTCTTGTTTAAACAAAAAAAAACGGCTGAACCGAAATTGATTAAATTTCTTTCAGCTCTTATTGATAATAATACGCTTCGAATGGCCCCATAGCGAAGTTGTTATCATTTTTTGTTCGCGTGATATCGTTGTCGAAAAAAAGTGGGTCCGAACGTATGTACGTACGTACGTACACACACACACACGCACACACACATACATGTGTTCAAAAACATGCGTAAAACACTATGGTGACTTTGAAATGTAAAAAAAGTATAAGCTAAAATATGAGCTATAAATACAGTAGATACTGGTAGAAGGCGTAAGGAAGAAGAATTAAGGTAGGCGATTAGGATCAGGATGGGTGGGGTCAAGATATAAGGCTTTGTGAAGTGATGGTTTACTCAGATGGAAGTCAAAAGAGGAAAGGTCGTTGACTTTTCGTAATATCCTGGTAATTGGCTCGCTTCGACCGTAGTTTGTGCGATGGTGGTCGAGTCGGAAAAGGGGAGTGGACCTAAGGTTACGGGGATTGGTATAGATGGGTAAAGATTGCAGGATTGAAGGGCAGTCTATGGCACCAGTTAATAATTGATCAATGAAAAGAATGTCGGAAAAATCACGATATTTGCTTAGAGGTTGTAAGTCGATCAGTTTCAGACGGTTTTTATAGGGTGTAAGGTTGAATCTGTCAGCCCGCGGAAGATCACGTAGAGCGAAGCGAATAATCCTGCGCTGGACAGATTCAATCCTATTAATGTGTGTTGTTTGTGTAGGTGACCATACCTGGCTGGCATATTCAAGGAGAGGTCTAAAGGTCTAACGAAGGAGACGTATAGAGATTTTGAAACATAAGGATTGGAGAACTCTCTAGACCAGCGCTTCATTAACCCTAGCGCGGAGTTAGCTCTGTTAATTATGCTGTCAATGTGGGAACGGAAATTGAGTTCACTATCACAAATTACTCCTAAGTCACACAAAGAGGTAACGATACGGACTGGTACGTTGATTAACATATAGACTCTCGGGGTGCTGGTAAGACGCTTGCGGGAATAAGATATGGACTAGCATTTCGAGACATTGTGCTCGGTTGTGGAGGAGATATGTTTGATTATTTTCATGTCATCAGCATAAATGGACAGCTCTGAGTGTTTGATGACACATTCAACATCATTTATTGTAAGGATAAAAATCAATGGGCCGAGGTGGCTGCACTGAGGGACGCCGGAACGAGCGACAATAGGGTTAGAAATGGATGAGCTGAAAAGAATATTGTACTGACGGTTGTTCAGGTAGAACTAGATGCATGGCACACTTTTTTAAGAACGATGGCCGGAATGCCATCTGGACCTGGGTGAAAGTCGTCCTCAAGCCCATTAATACTAGCTGCGATTAGTTCAGGATCAGGGTGAAAAGATGTAAACGACGTTTGAGTGCATTTGTCCATGAATGCAAAATAGTTAAGGTCGGGTTGTAGAGAATTGTCGCTAAAAGATTTACTGAAGCAGTGTGCAAACAGGTTAGCGATAACCTTAGGATCAGACGAAGAGGTATTCTCGAGCTTTAGGGTGGAAGGGTAACCATTGGATTTCTTCTTGGAATTAATAAAGTTATAAAAACGCTTGGGATCGGATATGAGGTTATCAAAACGTTTAGAAAAAGAGGTATAAGGAGATAGATAGGAAGAATAGTCTGACTTAGTCTGGGTAAGAAGAAAAGTTTGACAACGTTTATTTCTCCTGTTGTGAAGAGAGCGTAATTCTTTGTCGTACCATATGGGGGATGAGGAGTAGTTTTTACGAGGAAGAAGAGGTATAGATTTTCTAAGACAAGCTTGTATTTCCGAATAGAACGCCTCTAAAGCAACGTCAATTGGGAGATGTTGAGGGGTATCGAGAATATAAGAGTTGAGGAGCAAGTGATTTAATTTTTCAAAGTCGCCTTTACGAAAATTGAAGGATAAAGAAGACTCGCAGTTTGAAACGGCATGAGGGTGCTCGTAGGAGAAAACGAGGAATAGGGGAGGATGATGACGGTCGAGGGAGGAGAGAAGATGGTTGCTTTCTGGGACAGCCGAGTTAGCTGGTTCTGAAGAAAAGATTAAGTCTAATTGTCTGTCCAGGAAATACTTGACTCCGCTTACTTGAAAGAGAACTTAAACGGAGAGCTGATCGGTAAAGAAGGCTTCTTTGGCCGAAGATGAATTAAGGGGGATAACAGTCCTCGGACAATGACCATTGAATACGGGGGAGGTTTAAGTCACCCAATAAAATAAATTCATCGGAAGCGTTAGCGTTCTCAACCAGGGTATCGATCGCTTCAATTATGGGCTCGTAGGCGTCTAGAGGTTGAGAGGGGCGAATGTAACAACAGAGGATGTACAGAAGACACTTATTTAGTGCTATTTTTATACATACAAATTCTGATATTGTAGAGTCGGAGGTCCTTAGCAGGGTGACATCATAACGGTTGTGAGCACCTATGAGAACCCCGCGACCTGGTGGATCATTGGTGCCTATACAACCGTCAGAACGGAAAATGGTATTGTTTGGAGGGAATAGTTCGTTGTCGAGAATTCCTGGTGTTAAATGGGTTTCAGTTAAAGCAAAGATATCGTGCGGGAATTTGTGAGAGTTAAGGAAAATATTTGATGTTTTTGCGCGAAGTCCTCTTACGTTCTGGTAATAGACTGACAAGCTGCTGGAGAGAGGTACTTGATCGGAGACCGCGGGTGTAATAGAGGGAAAGTCGGAAATAGGGAAAGCAGGGGGGTTAGGAACGAAAGTAGTTTAAGGAGTCGTTACGACTTTTTTGAAGATGGGAAATACGATGAGAACTGACGTACGCAGCATAGGTAGATAGATCTTCTGAAACCTTATGGGAAGGTATATTGAATGATTCATGGTATTTACTTAAAAGTGAGAGTAAGAGTGATGGGCAGGCCTTCTTGTTGTAAACTTAACATGACGTTGGTGCTGGTTTTACCGTCAACACAGACGAAGTACGGTTTGTGGTGCAGATAGGCTAGAAATAGACGTACGTTGTGATAAACGCGACGGTCGCGTAAACGGGACAGGAGGTATCGTCCATCGCTGGAATCAGCAGAGCGCAAAGTCAATTTAACTGTAGGTGGGACAAGGGAATCGATAAATGAATGATGTTCGGATAAAGGAGTTTTGGCTAGCGGAATGGGCGGGTTAACGGAGGTAGAAGTTGTTTGAGACGAGGCGACAGTGTAGGAGGATGACGGCATGCAATTAGGTGGGCATGCGGAGGTCGTAGCGGGTGCAAGGTTTGGTGTATACAGAGGAGGGGTGGGACAGACGGCAATCGGAGCAGAGGTGGTGGAGTGGTCGGAAGAAGTTGGCTTGTGGTTAGGTGGGCACACGGAAGAAGTTGGGAGTGCATGGTTAGGTGGGTGCGCTGTAAAAGGAACAGGGGGGTTACGGGTGTGAGAATATATAAAGTTAGGATACTTGACTGGAGTACTTAGATTAAAGTTTGGAAATACTCCCATTTTGAGCTGCCAATTGGAGTTTGGATCACTAGCTTTAGGGTTAAAGGTGAAAGGTGCGGAAGAGTGAGGAGTGATTATGTTGTTACTAGTTCTAAGGTTCTTATGATTAGGGTGAATGCTAAATTTAGGTATGGGAGAAGGTCGTTTGGAGTAGTTAGTGGGTTAGGTTTATTAGTATTTAATTTAGGTTGAGGTGCAGAGAGCTTAGGGTTAAACTTAACGTACTTCCTAGTCCACTTAGAAATTTTGATGGTCTCGAGAGTGAAGATTTTGCTGGTGGGGTTACTGATGAGCCAGGCATACTTGTTTTCGATGGAAATCTTGAAGTTGCTGGTGATTACCACCAAGTCAGTGGGCTTAAAGTTTACGTCCACCTTCTTTTTTATGCGATGTACCTTTAATAAAGGTTGAGATGGAGCGTGGGAGTTATCACATTCTCTATTAAAAGGACAACTCCTCATAAATTTCTTTTTCTGAAATCTCGGCTGGAATGGGGACTACGCCCTGAATCTCAACAAGGTTTGAAGGGATGTATACTTTGAACTCTTTGATTAGGTTGGAATCGGAGGCAATGTAGTTTGCCGTGCTGTGCTCTTTCGGTGATATGCGGACCTTTCTTTTATTCACAAAGTGAATATTTTCGATGCTTGGGAATGAAGTATACAATCACTTTCTGATTTCAAACACCGGTAGGTTGCAATCTGAAAGCGATTGTTAAAAAATATCGTAGCTGGGTTTAGGCGGGATTAGGGTAAACCCTAGGTCGCGGAATTCTCCTTGGCTCGCCGCCTCCCTGACCTCTACCGCCTCCCTGACCTCCACCGCCGATTAGGGTTTCCTCCGGGAAAACCATTTGGAAATGTGAGGTTATGTTTAATTTCTGGCAGGGGAAGCACTTATATAAATTCAATTAGAATAAAAAAGTACTTACAACAAAACTTGTAATTATAAATTAATAGTCACTGAAAGTTATGTTTTAATGGAAATATCTGAAATTGTCACGAAAAACTTGTAAACCAGAAAACTGTAAGCATTTCTAGGCTTTGAAAATAACTGTGTTGTAAGAAACGCGTGTACTCACTAAGGAGGTTGGAAGCAGAATCCACTGATTGCTGCAATAACTTGTAAAGTCAGACATGGAATATTTATAACATGACAGCGCCACCTATGAGATTTGCAGCACATTGCGCCTTCTTCACTCCCCTGTTACGAATGCACCTTTAGCTCATGGGCTGTGCAAGTCAAATGTTGTCAGCTGGCCGGATTGGTAATCTCAGAGGTAAGCAAGTTCTAATTTAAACTTTTAAATTTATCTAAATCATCCAAATGTGGAGGATGATTTACTAATGACATTCATATTCTTTAGCTCAAAATTTATGTAAGGAACAACAATTGAGCTGCAGAATCAGCAATTTTCGTTGCCTGATACGCTGTATGTCGGTAACTCACGTGTGCAAGAGTGGCAATTCCCTAAACCCCCCTAAGAAAGACTAATTATAGTTTACTTCAACACAGGGTTTGCCTTTTTAATAATAACAACGACAGCGAAAAAAAAAACAAAATCCAGTATTGGTGGCTCCAATTAGCCCAGTAGTACAAAAAAGTAGCCCACCCACAATTACCAGGACTACTCTCTTATAAAAAATTTTTTAACAGGTCTCTCGAAGAAGGACTCGCCCTGGCAAGCAGACGCCAACAAGTCATCAACAGCCAGTTAATTGGCATTTCGGCAACCACCACCACGAAAAAACCTCGGTAAGTTTCCTTTGGAAAATCTCTCAAAGGTGCGAAAACACTTATTTGAATTCCTTCTGTTTATAGGGAATCATCAAGTGCGTCTGACAAAGAAAAAAAAAGACTGCGTGACTTAGATTAGAAAATCTATCACATTGTTTGCCACATTGGCAAAATTACAAGCAGCACGCTGGCTTTCATCCAGCCACGAAACCGTCCTCAATTCCCCAGCCTCGCTTAGCGAATGAGAAGAAACTTTAATAGAAAACCCAAGACGACGGAAAAAGTCGACACCAAAATGACGAGTAAATTTCTGAATTAGCAGTAAGAGCATTGTCTAAGCAGGTATTTCAGATTTACTTTTAAATTTACATACAGATTTTGTCGAATCCTGTTCCAAAAAGATTGGCAATACACGGTAAATGGCAAGTTATGATGCCAAATTTCGCATACTAGCCAAAAAGCGTGTACAACCATCCTTTCGATCTTTCTTGGTCGAGAAACCAAGAGGCACTAATTGTGATAACGATAAGAACATTCAGCTCTTTTTGAATTGTTTATTGTGCCAAAATTGAACATATAAAATTCTTACTTGCTAAAAACAAACACTTAGCCTAAATAGACATTCTAAAACTTACTGACTCTGCATAGAGTACTCTAAATTTTGAATTATAATTTTAATCTTAATAAATATCACTATCCCTATTTATAATTTTATTAATTATTTAATATATTTTAACAATTTAGAAAATACAAGAAAAAGTGGCCAAAAACTTATACTACGTACCAAGCCAAGGAAACCTTAAAAAGTGTTTCCTTTAATTTAATATATTTGCGTTGGACTTCTTTAATTAAAGTGACAAAGTATAAACGCTAACTAAATTTTTACTCAATTAATTTTGCATAGCGTTGTATTTCCACCAATATTTATTGTTCCAAATCTTTTCCAAATCTTGAAAATCTTCATTTGAAATTTTGACGTCAAAACGAAGAGAAATGTCAGTACCCGTTGATAGTGAGTGAGGTGGGTACTTAATTTTATTATCACAATAATTTCGATAAATATGGTAAAGTATAGGTATGCCAAATGTGTCCTGAATCATGCCGTTTGTATCCAAATAAATAAAGCACTCTGGAGGGAAAAATCCAGAATTGATTGTCCTGTTAAAATATTCTGGTGATGGACAGGTGGGCCCCCTAATTAGCGAATTTTCATTTACTGAGGCTCTTGCAAAATGATTCCGTATTTGTTTTATTATAAAATTGTCTATCCTATTAATATGGGCCGCATCGTAAAGTTTTTTGTTCGAAATGTAATGAAGACTACTAGAATTTAGATTTCTATACATGCTTAGGCACGCCCTTAAACAATGTCTCTCGAACACGCGTAATTTTTCCATGTAACCCGAACTTAAATTAAACCAAATGGGACAACCGTATACAATAATTGACCGTATTAACGTTTTATACGAAATAATTTTGACCTTTTTGTCTAAATGTTTTGAAAAGAATAACCGACGAATTCTGTTAAATGCACTTTTAGCTTTTCCTAATTGAATTTTAATATGTTCATTATAATAAAGATATTGATCCAAAACTACAGCCAAATATTTTACCGACGTTTTTTGTTCAACCCGTTCACCCGTGTGATTTTGTACGACCAATAATTTTTTCCAATTTTTCTTAATATTTCGAGAGACCTTGCTTAAAGGCGGCCTAAACAAAATAGTTTCACATTTTTTAATATTAATTTTAAATTTCCAATCACTGCAATAATTTTGAATTTTGTCGAAATCATTTTGCAAGAGTCTCCTAATTTCGTCAATGTTATTTCCAAATCTATAAATTACCAAATCGTCAGCGTAAGCTATACCGTTTTCCAAATTTTTCACCAAATCACTTGTATAAATATTGTATAAAATGGGCGAGTTAACTATCCCTTTTTGGAGTCCGTTCCATACTCTAAACCTTAAATTTGATTTATTAATCCCGTCTGTTACTAAAAATTTTTTGTCCGATAACATATCCGAAATAATCCGTATTAAATAATTTGGCAAGTTTATACTAATTAATTTAAAAATAAGTCCGTCAATCCAAATTAATTTTTATTTAAATTCCAACTAATATCCGAAACGAGTTTATTAACGGTGTGGACTGTCGAGTGTTGGCTCTTGAAACCAAACTGATTTTCCGGAATAATATTATTGCTATCACAGAATTTAATTAACTGATAATTTATAATAATTTCGAAGACCTTACTAATATTTGGCAGGAGATTTATCGATCTCAAGTTCGAGGGATCACTTTTATCCTTTCCAGGCTTCGGAATGGGATACGTTATCGCCGTTTTCCAACTTTGAGGAAAATAAGTGTTGTTCAAGGCGTTGTTGAATATGGCACAGTATTGCATTATTATAATGTCGGGCAGATGCTTTAGAACAATATTTGGCACACCATCATTTCCCGAAGATTTTTTATTGTTTAGTCGCCGAAAAATGAATTTTAAATCGTCAAATTTTATAAAATAGTCGTCCGTTCGAAAGTCCATTTCGCATACTAGCCAAAAAGCGTGTACAACCATCCTTTCGATCTTTCTTGGTCGAGAAACCAAGAGGGACTAATTGTGATAACGATAAGAACATTCAGCAGCCAGATGCTTGTGGACGACCGACAATGATCTAGAGATGGGCGATACTGTATCGATATATCGGAGTATCGATACTTTGCTTTCAATGCTTCGAGGTCTTGTAATCAGTACCACCAACCCTCGATACTACCGGTCCTCGATACCTTTCTTTCAATTCTCGAAGTATTGACAGCCCAGCCCGTCTCATTATTTGGTGTTCGTGTTGGGTCCAATCTCTAGTCGTGTGGCAGTATGCAAAAGCTAAAAATAGATTTCCTGTTTTTAACCGTAAAAGAACAGAAAATCTATTTTTAGCTGTCGCCTACTAATACTGTATTACACTGTCTCGGCCAGCGATGCAACTCATACACAAAATAATGAGATAGGCTTGTGCTTTAAAATTTGCCGATTTCACATTCACACAAATTGTGATGATAGTGGACAGTGGAGATCGTGGTTTATTGCGTGAAAGTGAAGTAGAAGTAATAAAATAGTTTTAAAAAAAAAAGTTGAACCGACTTCACAAAAAGCGCTAAAAAGCATAAAATAATTTTTAATTTTATATCTATTACGAAATTTTGAAGTCGGTGCAAATCAAACAAACCAAACAACTACAACAAAAATATTTAATCGTCATTTCTTATGATCCCGTAAGCTGAAACGTTCAGGTAGTATTATGTATTATTTTCAATTGTTGTTATGTAGTTGTTTTATTTGTTTAATTTTCACCCACTTCAAAATGTCGTAATAGATATAAAATTAAAAATTATTTTATGCTTTTTAGCGCTTTTTGTGAAGTCGGATCAACTTTTTTTTTAAAAACTATTTTCTTTTTCACTTTTCAGTGTCTTCTACTCTATACAACGAACAAAGAACCATCCAAATCGGTCCACGCGTTAAAAGTTAGTTTTAACCACCTACCTCACCCCCATTCCACTAAAGTTTTTTTTCCCATGGTATCAATCAAGGAACATACTCTACCGAACAGAAAAGGAATCATCGAAATCGGTTCAGGCGTTACGAAGTTACTACATCTCCCCCTCCCCCACCACCCACCATAGGACCAAATTATCCTCCTATTAGCAATGGGGGATCACAGTCTATAAAACAGCAAAATAAGCATCCAAATCGATCCACGCGTTACAAAGTTAGGTTCCACCCCCCTTCTCCCACCCCACCCCAGCAACATTTGTTTTCTCGTAGTATAAACCAAGGATCATATTCTACCCAAAGAATTATCCAAACCGGTCCACGCGTTACGAAGTTAGATAGGTCTGCCATCTCAATGCCCAGAGTCTTTATCCGAAGATTGATGAATTTCGACACACCTTTGGTGGCAATTCATTAGACATTTTCTGTGTCTCTGAGTCCTGGCTTAAGCCACATATTGATGATAGTTTGATTTCACTGCCTTGTTATGAGGTTTTTCGGAATGATCGTTTGGGTAGGGCTGGTGGTGATGTTGCCATGTTTCTGAGGAGCGGCTTGCGTAGTCGTGTTGTTGGTTCATCTGGGGTAAATGCCTCAATCGAATACATACTCGTTGAAATTTGCATAGGGAACAATAGGTGTCTTGTCGGATCGGTTTACAAGCCACCCAATGTCAATGATTTTCTTGATCTTGAGGAAGATCTTTCTTGCATCTGCCATCTATATGAACACATTATTATTGCAGGTGATTTTAACACTAACATCTTAGTCAACAATACGTTGACGAATTCTCTACGTTCTATGCTTGGCACATTATCTCTAAGTGTCGTAAACTCATCACCCACTCACTTCACGGACGGTCCGTGAAAGTTCGGAAATCCAAGGCGTCGTTTTATAAATCTAAACTTGACATCAGGCTTCCAGCCAAACGGCTTTGGAATAATTTGACAAGTGTTGGAATTGGTAAACGTAACAAATCCACCATTGATGAGGATCCTGACGCACTTAATGAAACATTTATAAATGTTAACACACCTTTTAATTTCTTCGGTGATCCTTGCGAATCTATAACCGGCGGTAACTTTTCTTTTGTTAATGTTAATGAGGAACAGGTTGCCAACGCTATTTTCTCCATCAAATCTAAAGCTGCTGGCCTTGACAACATTCACCAAGATTTCATTAAAGTTATCCAGCCCATCGTTTTACGATATATTACGCATATTTTTAATACTATTATAACAACTTCCGCCTTTCCTTTTAAGTGAAAATTGGCTAAAGTTATTTAAGTTCGTAAAACCTCTCGGCCCTCCACACCTGAATACAGACCAATATCTCTTCTAGCATTTTTGTCAAAGGCCTTTGAGCGGATACTTTCCTTACAAATCAACGAACACCTAAAGGCTCACTCCATGTTGATTGACTTTCAATCTGGTTTCCGCGCTCAGCATAGTTGTATCACGGCCTTGCTTTAAATAACCGATGACATTCGCTGTAGTATTTCCTCGGAACTGATCACTGTCCTTGCATAGCTTGACTTCTCAAAAGCATTTGATAAGGTTGACCATTATCTCTTAATAGACAAACTTTGTCGTTATTTCGGCTTTACCAGATGTGCCAGTAGGCTTATTTGGTCCTACTTAAGGGGGAGATCTCAATGTGTTGTGTGTTTTGATTCTGTGTCCGGGCTGCTTCCTGTTTCCAGTGGCGTGCCGCAGGGGTCGATACTTGGACCTTTACTTTTTGTGTGTTTTATTAATGATCTACCTATGGTTGTTAAAAATTGTAAGTATCATATTTATGCCGATGACGTTCAAATATACCTATCCCGTCCTCTAGGGCTTGTTGATGACCTAGTAGATAGATTATGTGAGGACCTTAAACAAACTTGTATTAAATGCGTCGAAATCTAATGCTATTGCTATTTACAAGCGGAACTTTGATAGTTCTTGCTTACATCCCATAGTTATCGATAATATGGTCATCCCTTACATGAAAGTTGTTAAAGATCTGGGAATCCTGATCAATAGTGAGTTGTCTTGGAATAGTCACATTGACAGTCTTGTTGCTAAAATTTATGGGACCCTACGCAAACTGTCTTTATCGGCTTATTTTATACCTCGCGAAACACGTCTATATCTTGTAAAGACACTTATCGCACCCATTCTAACTTATGGAAGTGAGATTTTTAGCAAGACGGATTCCGTATCCTTTAGGAAGTTACAAGTCGCTCACAATTCCTCTGTACGATATATATTTGGACTTCGGAGACATGATCACATTTCTCAGCATGCCAACTCTATTTTCGGTTGCTCTCTCAAGACTTATTTTCAATATCGCTCGATATGTTTTTTAAACAATCTTCTTATTACCCGATTTCCCGGTTACCTCAGTGACAGGGTTGTTTCTCTGCGATCATCTAGAAATCTTTCGATATTGACTCCGCATTTTAATTGTATTACTACCGAGAGACAATTTTTTGTTCAGGCGATCAGAATGTGGAATGCGCTACCGCTAAATATTAAAAGGTCATACAACAGCAATAGGCTCAAAGACATTTTGTTTTCCTATCTCTTAAATGAAGTTGAATAGATAAATAAGCTCTTTTTACTTTTTATTTTTTATTTTCTTCTCAATGTATTCTACAACTTTCTTGTTTAATTGAATTATTTTATATCTTTGTTATTAACATTCTTTCTTACTTCTTGTTAATTTTTAGTTTTATACTAATGTTACTCTTATTTGCCTACACTTCGAAAAGACTTGTATCTTAATTGTGTAAGGTCTGAAATATAATAAATGAAAATGAAATGAAATAAAACGGACTTCACAAAAAGCGCTTAAAAGCAGAAAATAATTTTTAATTTAATATCTATTACGACATTTTGAAGTCGGTGCAAATTAAACAAACCAAACAACTACAACAAAAGTCCTTCCTTTTGATCCCGTGAGCTGAAACGTTCAGGTAGAATTACGTAAATTTTCAATTGCGGTTCTGTAGTTGTTTTATTTGTTAAATTTGCACCGACTTCAAAATGTCGTAATAGATATAAAATTAAAAATTATTTTATGCTTTTTAGCGCTTTTTGTGAAGTCGGATCAACTTTTTTTTTAAAAACTATTTTCTTTTTCACTTTTTAGTGTCTTCTACTCTATACAACGAACAAAGAACCATCCAAATCGGTCCACGCGTTAAAAGTTAGTTTTAACCCCCTACCTCACCCCCATTCCACTAAAGTTTTTTTTCCCATGGTATCAATCAAGGAACATACTCTACCGAACAGAAAAGGAATCATCGAAATCGGTTCAGGCGTTACGAAGTTACTACATCTCCCGCTCCCCCACCACCACCATAGGACCAAATTATTCTCCTATTAGCAATGGGGGATCACACTATACAACAGCAAAAGAACCATCCAAATCGGTCCACGCGTTACAAAGTTAGGTTCCACCCCCCTTCTCCCACCCCAACCACAACAACAATTCCTTTTTCTCGTAATATCAACCAGCGAGCATACTCTACCCAAAAGAAAAAGAAATATCCAAATGGGTCCACGCGTTACGAAGTTAGACTACTCCTCCCCTCGCCCAACCCCCACCATGGGACAAATTATTCTTCTATTAGCAATGGGTGATCATACTCTATACAACAGCAAAAGAACCATCCAAATTGGTCCACGTGTTACAAAGTTAGGTTCACCTCCCCCCCAACCCACCCCAGCAACATCTGTTTTCTCGTTGTATCAACCAAGCATCATATTGTACCCAATAGAAAAGAATTATCCAAATCGGTCCGCGCGTTACGAAGTTAGGCAACCCCTCCCCCCCCCCCCTTCACCCACCCTTTCACCATAGGACCAAATTATTCTCCAATTAGCAATGGGGGATCATACTCTATACAACAGGAAAAGAACCATCGAAATCGGACTACGCGTTACAAAGTTAGGTTCCACCCTCACTCCCCACCCCCATCCCTCCAAAATTTTTTTCTCCTGGTATCAACCACGGAACATACTCTACCCAACAGAAAAAGAATTATCCAAATCGGTCCACGCGTTACAAAGTTAGACTACCCCTCTCCCCCCTCCCCCCACCCTAGGCCTAATTGTTTTCTCCTATTAGCAATGGGGGATCATACTCTGTACAACAAAAAAAGAACCATCCAAATCGGACCACGCGTTACAAAGTTAGGTTTCACCCCCACCCCCCACCGCCCACCCTACCAAACATTTTTTTTGACATGGTACCAATCGGTGAACATACTCTACCCAACGAAAGTTATGCCCGGTCAGACATAAAAAAAATAAAAATAAAAAAAATAAAAATAAAAAAAATAAAAATAAAAAAAATAAAAATAAAATTAAAAAAAAAATACGCGTCGAACTTAGAACCTCTGTGTTTTTGGGAAGTCGGTTAAAAAATACACAACTCAGCTATTTGAAATCAGCCCTCCGGCAATAAGAGAAAATAAGGCTATTTCTTTCCTTCTGGTGGGGAAGCGGTGCATCACCAAAAATCTGCTTGTAAACTGACTGAGTACGAAAACGTCTTTTTGCAGTTTCCTGCGCAGGAATTATAATTCCTGCAGGTACGTGAAAGACCTATAGTAAGTAAGTAAATTTGCTTTTTGTGGGATATAATAAAAAATTATATATAGTTATCTGGTCGTATTAGCGAATTAGTTGTCATAATCATTTGGACTGCATTTCTGTACTCCGGACAGGTAATTTGTGAGATTTTTAAATTAATATTGATTTTTAACCGACTTCCCAAAAACACAGAGGTTCTAAGTTCGACGCGTATTTTTTTTTTTTTTTATGTCTGACCGGGCATAACTTCGTAACGCGTCGACCGATTTTGATGATTCTTTTTTTGTTGGGTAGAGTATGTTCACCGATTGGTACCATGTAAAAAAAATTTTTGGTAGGGTGGGTGGTGGGGGGTGGTGGTGAAACCTAACTTTGTAACGCGTGGTCCGATTTGGATGGTTCTTTTTTTGTTGTACAGAGTATGATCCCCCATTGCTAATAGGGGAAAAAATTTGTCCTAGGGTGGGTGGAGGGGGGAAGGGGTAGGTTAACTTTGTAACGCGTGGACCGATTTCGATAATTCTTTTTCTGTTGGGCAGAGTATGTTCCGTGGTTGATACCAGGAGAAAAAAATGTTGGAGGGATAAGGGTGGGGGTGCAACCTAACTTTGTAACGCGTGGTCCGATTTTGATGGTTCTTTTTCTGTTGTATAGAGTATGATCCCCCATTGCTAATAGGAGAATAATTTGGTCCTATGTCGAAAGGTGTGGGTGGGGGGAGGGGTAGTCTAACTTCATAACGCGTGGACCGATTTTGATAATTCTTTTTCCATTGGATAGAATATGATGCTTGGTTGAAACTACTAAAAAAGAAATGTTGCTGGGGTGGGGAGGGGGGGGGGGAGGGTGGAACCTAACTTTGTAACACGTGGATCGATTTGGATGGTTCCCTTGCTGTTGTATAGAGTGTGATCACCCATTGCTATAAGAAGAATAATTTGGCCCATGGTGGGGGTTGGGTGGGGGAGGAGTAGTCTAACTTTGTAACACGGGGACCGATTTGGATAATTCTTTTTCTTTTGAGTAGAGTATGCTCCCTGGTTGATAGCACGAAAAAAAAATTGCTGGTTTGGTTGGGGTGGGAGAAGGGGGGGTGGAACCTAACTTTGTAACGCGTGGACCGATTTGGATGGTTCTTTTGCTGTTGTATAGAGTGTGATCCCCCATTGCTAATAGGAGAATAATTTGGTCCTATGGTGGTGGTGGGGGAGGGGGAGGGGTAGTAACTTCGTAATGCGTTTACCGATTTCGATGATTTCTTTTCTGTTCGGTAGAGTATGTTCCTTGATTGATACCATGAGAAAAAAAGTTTAGTGGAATGGCGGTGAGGTAGAGGGTTATAACTAACTTTTAAGGCGTGGACCGTATTAGTTGTTCTTTCTTCGTTGTATAGAGTCGAAGACACTAAAAAGTGAAAAATAAAATAGTTTTTAAAAAAAAGTTGAACCGACTTCACAAAAAGCGCTAAAAAGCATAAAATAATTTTTAATTTTATATCTATTACGACATTTTGAAGTCGGTGCAAATTAAACAAATAAAACAACTACAGAACCACAATAAAAAATTTACGTAATACTAACTGAACGTTTCAGCTCACGGGATCAAAAGGAAGGACGATTAAATACTTTTGTTGTAGTTGTTTGGTTTGTTTAATTTTCACCGACTTCAAAATGTCGTAATAGATATAAAATTAAAAATTATTTTATGCTTTTTAGCGCTTTTTGTGAAGTCGGTTCAACTTTTTTTTTAAAAACTATTTTATGGCATCCCATTCTTTTAGAATGCCGTTAGTGTTTCCAGATGTTTTTCAAGCTCAAGGATTGATTTGGATTTCACACCCTACTAACATCAAATGAGAATTAACTTTTCAGTATTTGGATTCAAGTAAATACTTTATTACTTTCATTGCATATGATTTGAGTAATTATTGCTGTGTGTCATTGCTTTTTTCACGTGTGGTGATTTATATATATAGAGGTTATATTCAATTTTAAAATTTCAAAGCCGTTAGTTCGTTTAAAAAAAAAATTTATTGGCCGTATCTATATGGCTCCTCCAAAATGTTACGTATGGTTGCACTTTAAGAGATTAGAAAAGGTACGAGCACAGTGCAATATATGTGGTACAATATACGCGACTTCTAAGGGCACCAGCAATTTGTGGAAGCATTTGGTGACCCATGGCATCATTAACAAAAAGGTCCAAGACCGAATGAATAATGGTCGGAAAATGCAAGGGAAAGCGAAAGAGAAAGTTAGTATGCTGTATGGTGCTTAGAATAAAGAACTAGAGGAATCGCTATCCGTGAGTTAAGCTGCATCAGGAACTTAAAATCAGCTGTGACAAGTCAAATGAATTTGCTCGAATCTGATTGAGGCTGACATTTACAACGATTGACATTTCAATTAAGCGTATGGCATTTCATTTTGACAGTTTTCATATAAATAAAGTTAAAAGAATCACAAAATGAAATGTCAGGGCAATTTAGTGGACTGGATAATTCTTCAAGATTTTTTCTTAAAGCTGAGTTTTACAACTCTTGACATTTAAGAAAATTTACAACTGATTTACAAGTTTTACAACTGATTTGTCTTGAAGACATTAAAGAATCTGAGTTTTAAAACTCGTCCAAATATAAGTACATATTTCCAATCCGTACTGTCAGGGCTTATTTACTTTTGGCCGTGAAAAAGTTTCCTCGAGTGAACTAATTTAAATTTATCAATTTTTTATAACAGCTTCTTTTAAAACTTTACGTTAATTTCAGCTTACATTTCAATACAATACTATTTTGTGATTTTTTCTGAACCGACTTTGCTAAAAAAGACAGAAGTAGTTTAAATAAAGCAGGTTTTTGGGTGCCCGTATAGTTACAAATAGCATGATGGGAAGTCGTTTTTCCGGTAAATGTATTACACAAATTACTTCTAAATTCATGCTATAAGCATCTTATGTTCAATTAAAAGCCCAATTTATAGAAAAAAACCAAAGTTTCGTTAGAATTTTGTGAGGTTAATATGAAAACTGATTTAATGTTCCCTGGTCGTTCGTTCTAGTGGTGGTGCGTAACAAAATGTTTAGGAGACGTCCAACAAAATATTCAGACAATTAAAAAAACATGGGTGATTTGTTCGTGCTCTAATATAACGTCAAATTTAATAAGCAGTTTAAATATTTTATTTAGAGCGAGTAAAATTTCTACTTTCCTGAAATTCTACTACAAAAGAAACTTGCTTCACTGAAATCGGGTTTCAGCTTTCCTCTAGTTCTTTATTGTTTATTCTAATGTATTGTGTTCATAATATGCATAGCCTTATTTCGAAATTTCTTTTGTTTTTCTATTCTTTAAAATCTTTCAAATACAGAATAATAATATTGACGATCCCTCCTCTGAGAAAACTAATCGTGCACCGGTTTTAGGACTAACAAATGAGAAAACAGCGCAAAAGACTCCCATCGTACGCAAACAACCCTCACTGAAAGACACATTGGACAAATCAGTTTCATATAAAGGTAAAAAATTAAAGGCACAAAAGATAATGTAGTAGTAGTAGTAGTAGCATTAGTAAAGCTTTAACAAAAATAACAATATCTTATAAAATACCATCACAAAATATTACTTAATTAATTCAATAACATATCGAAATTAGTTCTTATAAACTCTACGCAATACTGAAACAAAAGTATAGTATTTGAGCTATTAGAGTATTTTAACTTATTAAAGACACTCCTCTGGAAATTTTCCTTCTTTAAAGATTGATTTATGCTTCTCAATAATGTTACACGTGTACATTCATTTACAATCTGCTTAAATCCATTACCCTGAGTTATTTCTTTCAACTTAATTGAATATGTAGTTTGCTCCTAGTAATTTACGTTAAAATAGGCCAAAATGACAACATTGTGACCTATATATGAGAGGTATTCAGCTTGCTTTGCAAAAAAGTTACAAAATTTACAAAGGGCGAACTTGGCGATGTTAAACCTACGAGTAAGAAACTAAATCGAGTGGCCCTAGCGTGTAAAATCCGTGTACGTGAGTGTGCCGATTTCTACGATTTTTTTTGCGCTCATTTTTCTTCTCGTGTTGTCACTTGTTTGACATTTTTCTTTAACCGAGTGTTGTCGGCGAAAAAGTGCTAATTTTATCGTCCTGTAATGTTGAAGTAAGGATTAAATTGATTGCGAAGGACAAAAATATAAAACTATTGCGTGTTGTGTCAAAACTATTTGAAAAAAGTTCAAGTTTTAAACGATTAGTGACAATGAAGTGTGTAGTGCAATTTTGCAAAAATTCAAGTTATTTAAAACACCCCGGGATTTAATTTCACAGATAAAGTAGAGAGAATAACTTTCTTTTGTGGTAAGAATATTTCAGGCGGTGTTAAACACACTATTAACTGATAAAATACCCACTTTTTGCGTTAAGGTAGACTTTGTTTATCTTTGGCTCAGCAGCCAGATTTTCTTGAGCTACCACTTGTAAAGGCGGTGGTGTAATTACATTTTGCAAGGAGTTAGTAAATAAAAACTTTATTATTGAAGTGTTTACTGATTTGCAAATTAATTAGTTAAATTTCTTGTGATGAAAAGCCGTAATAAAAATTACAAATTTTAGTGAAAAAGCTGCTTTTAAATTGCAATCTGAATCAACTAACGCTACCTACAGACAATGTATGTATTTTCACAGATATTCAGGCAGCTATTAAATCCCTTTCGGGAGTATACACAACCTCCAAAACGGTTATAATATGTCGCTCAACACTAAATGACATAGCTGAGCATCTGAAAGTACCTGGGTGCCTGGACATAGTGATATTCCTGGCAATTGCAGAGCCGACGAACTAGCGAGAATCGGTACAATACGTCCTGATTCGGACATTAACCACCAGCCGGGTAAACCGCTAGCTACATGCAAAATGGAGCTCTCACAGGAGGCGCTCAAGATTGCTAATAATAACTGGCAAAAAGAACACACCTGCCTGATTACCCGACAGATATGGCCAAAGCTTTACCCTAAGCGGTCAAGAGGGCTCATGCTACTCGGAAGCAAAATAATTAGCACTACAGTAGCCGTAATCACGGGTCACTGCGTCATAGGTAGACACGCCGATAGGCTGGGCGTGCCCTCAAACGACTTCTGTAGGAGTTGCCACGACGAGGAGGAAGAGGAAACCATACTTCACCTCCTCGGTAGCTGCCCGGCCCTAGCCAACCGTAGGAACCGGTTTTTGGGCTCCCCCTACTTCAAAGAGTTAACCGAGCTGGGCTCCACGGATGTCAGAAACCTGACTCGTTTCATCGGGAGTTCAAAATGGTTCCCGACGACGAATTAAGTATGAAAACCCTTCACAACCGAGTGAAAATAATTTTGACTTCCCGTGAACTAGTTCCACTGGTTGCAAGAAACTGGTTCGGTGCACAGGGGACAAAATGTTAACCCTCTTATTCCTTAGGTAATTCTATGGGGTTGTTAATTTCAAGCCTCAATGTGGTAGCACAAAGGGCCTCTTAGGCCTAAGTGTGCCTTCTTAGGCAGCCACTTTAACCTAACCTAACCTAAATTGCAATTTTAAACAGATTTCTTCAGAAGTTTAAAAATTGCACCAAAGCACCCCCATATAAAGATTTTTTCTTCAGCCTGTCCTGTACTGTTTTTATTGTGTGCGTGTAAACTCACACATTTTAGGCACAGGCTACGGAAATCTCTGCTGTTGGGCCACTCCATTTAGTTACTTACGCGTACGTTACAAATAGACAACAATACTACCCCAACCTTAGAATATATAATTACACATATAGGAAGTGCCATAAGCTGAGAAAACTTCGGCATATCTATTTAAGTAGTGGAAAGGCTTTTTCATGTGTAAGTGCATCTCGGAAGTAGTAACATTTTAGATTTTCTGTGGAGGCGTTCGAAACAAATTTAAATAAAAAAGCACCGTCATTGAACAATTGACAAATAAAAATTTCCGAACGTAAACAAACTGGAAATAGTAATTAAAACTTCTAAAAATTATCATTTCCTTTCCAGTATTTACACTTTTTTAAGTAAATATAGATAATAAATAGTCATAAGAAGGTATTTATTAACTAAAACTTTCCTGAAAAATGATAATCCTCGCGAATTGCAGCAATTATTTTCACAGCACAAAATATCACAATTCATTGCAAAATTAAGTTAATTAGAACACTTTAACTTCTCACAGAGTTTTTCAAAACACTATTTATATCGTTCTTTATCTATTTAGTCACACAAATCTAATAATTCACTTATAACTTGTTTATAAAAACTTGTTTCAAAAAAACTTTTCTGACAAACGCTTTAGGCAGAAATCGCCGAAATCAAAAGTTGTAGAAGTAACTATGCGCAAAATAATTGAAGACGAACATTCTGCATTGTTTCTATTAGTTATCTTTGCTAATGGCAAAGAAGAATTTTCGTGGTAAAAAAAAAAGTTTTTTGCTAATTTTCCAAATTCGATTTTTTAAGTTCAGCGGCTTATAATTTTAATATTTTAGTTTCCTTAAGTTCGTAAACAAAATATTTTTCATCTACATTAACTACTAATTTAGAAAACATGTCACTATTTTTCTTTTAGGGCTTAATAATTTTAAGCACAATTTTAATTTAAACTCAATTTCTCGGTTCAAATGTTATTTCCTCGACTGTTGTTCTAATATACTCAGAGCTTCAGTGTTCAAACAACGATAAATTAATAATCAACCTTTCGTAGAATAAAGTACTAGAAAAAAATTCTTCCTGAAAAGAATTGGGTTAAAATAATAATTAAATTTAATGACACTTTTTTAAAGAAATTTTCGACTGGGCGAACTATTTTTCGTCGGGGTAGTATTTGTCAAACAAACATCGTATTAATAGCCACGATATTTCCACGTCAATTTCCACAGTATGCATAATTTCGTATGGCCACTTTTTACCAAAATATAGTATTACCCCATCCATTCTAGATGATCTTGAATTGCATCTAATTGTGTAATAACAAGTCATATTTATTTCGTTGTCCTCAATTTCGTCTGTAATATGTGTTTCACTCAATACTACTATATCCGGTTTACGGTCATTATACTTGAACTTGTTCCAATTCGTCGAAATGATTTCTTAATCCTTGAATATTTAAATAAAATCCCTTCAAGAGGTTAAGTTGTTAGTATGATATTATTGTTTGTTTGTTAACGAACTAAATAACTCTTTCTGCAGAGGGAGGATATAGATCAGCAGTAGTCAACGACGCTTTGCTCTATATGATAATTAAAGACAATTTACGTCTTTCGACACCGGAAAAAGAAGGTTTTAACTTCTTTAGCACAGCCACAGTGCATCTTTGGAAACCGCCTTCGAGGAAAACTATAACTTCATTGATGGAAACAACGTATGAAATTTTGTCCACAAGAGTCAAATATGATTTAGAACAATTGGAGTCAGTTTGCTTAACTGGAGATTGCTGGACCAAGCGACACAATACAACAAGTTTTTTAGGCATTACAGTGCATTATGCTGTTGGCGTGAGCATAGAATCTGCTGTTCTTGGTGTGCAAGTTTTGAATGAATCCCACACTGCAGAATATTTGGCCAGTAAAATTAAGGAGTTTTGCACTGAATGGGGTATTTCAATATCGAAAGTATCCCTGATCGTGACAGATAATGCTGAAAAAGCTAAAGCCTCTGCCAAACTAGTGTTTGGTCCTGACAAACACTTAGGGTGTTTCGATCATACGTTGAATTTAATATCCAAAGCTGCAATTGGGTATAAAAAATGGACAGCAGAGATGTTGCTAATGTTCCAGGTTTCCCTGAACTCAAAGAAAAAGTGAGAAGCATTGTAACTTTTTCCCACACAAGTTATAATTTTGCCAATGAAATAAGAAAGATTTAGCTGGAAAAAGGGAAAACAGAAGGAACCTGTTTACGATTAGTACAAGAAGTTCCGACACGATGGAACTCGGCTTACTATATGATGAATCGGTTTTTGGAAATGGCTGAAGTGATCAGTGCGGCAGCATTCAAATTTCCAACTAAAGTAGAAATGCTCACTGGATCCGAGTTGATAACCCTTCGAACGTGCACCAATTTACTCCTTCCGTTCCATCAAGCAACGAAGGAAATGTCAGCGGAAAAAACCACCACATCGAGCAAAGTGATACCAGTTGTTTACTTGATTCAAGAGGTTTGAAAAAATGCAACAATTTCTTTTTATTTTTGCAATAACTAATTTCTATTTTTTGTACAGAAACTGAGGAAAACAAAAACTGCAAAGAATAATATCGCTGAGAAAATGAAAAGCTTTCTGTTAAGCGAATTGGATAGACGCTTTAAAAATATTGAAAATAATATGCCTTTGGCACTTGCTACCATGCTCGACCCGAGATTCAAGAGAATTTATTTCCAAAAAGCGATGGCTGTATCTAAAACTTTGATGGTCATAGAGAAGAAGATTTTAAAGGAACTGCGTAAGGAACCCGATATCGTGAGAAAAACGGTACAACACACTGAACTGCAAAAAGGTATTTTATTTATTTACAAATAAAAGAAAAAGAAAATTATTATCTATTGAATTGTGCATGCCCCTTTCAACATGACCAAAAACTGCCTTTGAACTATTGGTGTGATCAAAAATGAAAAATTTCAGATGTAAACAAACTGGGAATTGTAATAAACACTTTTATTTATTATCATATCATTATTATTCTTTTCCACCATTCACACTTTTTTTAAGACAATAACCAATTAGTTAGTGTTAAAAAATAACAATTTAGTCGTTAACTAAAACCTTCCTAAAAAATGATATTCTAGGCGAATTGCAGCGATAATTGTCACAGTACAAAACAGGACATTTTACTATGAAATTAACTTACTAAAAACATCTCAAGTTCTTAAAAAGTTTTTTTAAACACTGTTTATTGTGTTCTTTGTCTCTTTAGTCAAACAAATTCACTTCTAATTTGTACATAAACTGAAAAACTCTTTTTCACGAACGCTTTAGACGAAAATCACAAGTCCAAGTTGACAATTCATCTTTATCTTCCTTCCTTTTCGCACCTTCCCAAGAAGCCAGTTGGCTTTTCTCATGTACACGGCTCATAAACGAAACGGCTTATCCTGTATATTCTATAATCTAAGATCTATGCGATAAGGCCCGACGGTCTTTTTCGCCGAACTTTTTCGTGTGACTGTGGAGCCCTATAGAAAAAGCCACAGAGTGTTTTATTGTTGCCTACAATTTTTGCTTAACTCGTTTTTCTACAAAATTGTTTTATGCCGCTTTTGCTCTGTACAAAAATTATACTGCATAAAATACTTCAACTTTGTTTCAGAAAATGACCTAGCAGAGAGAAACACCGACTTGTGGAGCGATCATGACGCTTTCATTGCCACAACACATGATGGAAATTTAACGGATGATTTAGCGGGGATAGCAAGGACAGAGATGCTAGCGTTTCTCGAACGTGCACCAGCCCCCAGAAATGCAAACCCTCTAGCCGTTTGGCATTCTTTAAAGACGCAATATCCGCACATTTATACAATGGCGAAAATATGGCTCTCAACAATTGCAACTTCAGTGCCATTTGAAAGACTGTTTTCCTTGGCTGGCCGAATAATGGATGATCAGGGTAATTGCTTGACTCCTGCTCATCTTTCACAAAGGATTTTTTTAGCGAGCTTATCGAAAGAAATTTGGATTTCACGTTAACTTTCCTTTCTAGTCAACGAAATATATAAGTAAACTATTATGTGTATTCAAATTCAATATCTGTGTATGTTAAAGTTCATATTTAAAAAAGTTAAATATTCTATTGAAATAAAAATTTATTGCTCTTTATGTCATCTGCTTTTTTAGTTGTTCTTGCGAAATTTCAAATTGTTCATTTGCTAAAAGGATATATGAAATCACCCGCTGGGATGCGTTTTCATTAAAAAAAATATATCAATCAAATGCATATATCTTTTGAGCAAATCGATATTTTGATATTTCTCAAAGATAAAGTTGTTGCAAATTGTTTTGCAACCACAAAAAGAACCAATAAGATAATAATTGTACTTTCTATGCAATTTCTACACCATTGGCCTTATTACTGAATACGATTCGATTGCAATCGATCGTAAATATAGAAAATTCAAAATTGAATGAGGTTAAAAAGAGATATTGTCCTTGCTTGAGTTCCTAGCTTTATATCCATTCAATCCTAAATTTTCTATATTTACGATCGATTGCAATCGAACCGTATTCAGTAATAAGGCCCCATATATAATTTTTCACCCATATGGTTCCAATACTTTTGAGTATCGATACTTCTTGAACGGTATATTTGTATCTAAGTACCGAAAGATGCGGATATATTGCAATACGAAGTATCGATACTATTCGATTCAGTTCCCATCTCTACAATGATCAGCAGCAGCAATCAGTGCAATACGAATTCGAGTGACTGGGATGGTCGGAAAGAATATTTAGTGTGGCCAGATTATAACTTTTAGTAGTAGGTTTGTAGAAATGCTTGAATTTACTTATTATAAATTGTTTTGAATTATTTATAATGAAATATGTATATATTTTTGGTTCAATGTTGCACAGCTGTTAATAAAAAAAGCCCTAATGAATGGTTATGGATTCATAAAGAAACTTGTTACATTTACATGCTTTTGATATAGCAACCCGAGTCCGCGAGGAAAAATCAGAAAATGTTCTGAATTGAAATCGTGGCAACAGCGTGCTGAGGAAGAGGGTGGATGCATAGGAAAATGATGGGAAAATAAAGCAGACAGCAATAGTCCATAAGAGCGTGTACTGCCAATCTTTTTGGAACAGATTATAGAAGAAGGTGGAAGAAAAGGAACAGACAAGTAATTATGTGCTTTTTTTTAGTAATTTTATGCAATCATTTTACATCATTATAATTTTAAAAACAAAAAACAAAATTTACTTTAAAAAGGTACATGCTTACAAAAGGAATGTAAACTGTATTTAGTCAGTTAAAGTAATCGCGAAGCAACTCGATCGCTCAGTCCAGGAAGTTTTTTTTGATCTTGTGGTATTCGGCAAATGTCTTTAATAATCTTTACTGTGGTATGAAAAAAATGTATTTTATTTCAGCAATCCTAATTTTTTTATTTGCAAGATTTAAATTAATGTGTATATTACGGAAAGAGGCTCTGCATTGCTGTCTGCACTCTCCGCTTCACGTTGAATGTGTTGCTGTTGTCTTTCGACGGCTTTTTCTGGATATTCTTCATAGTCATCAGCTGTCAGCGGTAATACTGATCTTATTCGCTCTTTTTCATCGGACGTGAGGGCTCTTCTGGCTAAAGCTGGTACGTCTGCTGCTGTGGATGAGAGCGAGTCGCGACAGAGTCCTGCTCAGAATATTCCGGAGTCGGCTTCAGCCTCTAACGTGGATGGTCCGGATGCAATATTGTGTGCAAGAACATCAGCACTTTACGGCCAGCTAAGATCCCCAAGTATATTTTCATATCTAGAATCCAGCTGTTTAGCTCTGAGTACATTGTTTTTCGCCCTGGCCGTTACACTGATTTGCTTGATGCGCCCGTTGGAGGTGGTGTTCTCTGCGCTGTGCGTCGCGATGTTCCATGCAGACTGCTTGACATCCCGATCTCCGAAAAATTTCAGGATTTATGTATCGCTATTGGACTGCCTGGTAAGACAGTGTTCATTTCGACCGCCTATATTCCTCCAGGTTCTCCGTCTAATGTTTATGAAAGATTTGCCTCCTTCCTGGATGACTTCTCACACGCTTTAATGCCTTCCGACTAAGTGATTGGAGTAGCGTCCTCAACAAACGAGTCATTAATGTGGCCGTAAGATCTTTTTATAACTTACTGTCTATCTGTTTTACTTACTGTGTCCCTATTTCTAAATTGAATAACTTACGATCTAACCAGCCTTGGTTTGATAGTTCCATAAAACATTTAAAGAATGTTAAATGTAAGGCCTGAAAGAGGTTTTGTTTCTCTAGGAGCGACGCTGACTATATAACTTATTCCAATTTACGCAGTCAATTTTTATCTAACTTTGTGTCTTCTTATAATAATTATATTAACAGAATGAAAGCATCCTTACAAGTCGATCCTAAGCGATTTTGGAGGTTCGTGAACTTGAAGCGTAATTCTGATGGCTATCCATCTTCTTTGTCTTTCGAAGTCAGCGAAAACAATGAGCCCTTGACGATAGCAAATATTTTTGCCGATTTTTTTAAAACTGCTTTTTTGGACGATACCTGTGATATTAGCTTTAAGGATTTTACCCATTTGACGAGGTTTCCACCGACTTCTCTCGAATTCAAAGACCTTTTACTTGACGAAGTTACGATTGTGAAGAAAATCTCTTCCCCGACTGATAGTTTTTCAATTGGTCCTGACGGTATCCCATCCTCACTCGTTAAAAGCTGTTGTTCCGTTCTTGCTCCTATTCTGCGTGATTTATTAAATCTCTTAACTCGTTGCGGTGTTTTTCCGAAAGCTTGGAAAACCTCTTTAATTATTCCCCTTCAAAAAAAAGGTGATAAATGTGAAATCTCGAACTATAGACTAATTGCTAATCGTTGTTGTATATCCAAGATTTTTGAGGCACTTATTTGCGATATTCTATACTTCCACTGCAAGCCGTTTTTGCAGCCGTACATCTATGTCTTTCTCACGAAAAAGGTCTCCCGTTCAATTTAACTTTACCATATATGGTTGTCCTTTAACAAGAGTTACTAAGACTAAGGACCTAGATGTCTGTTTCAATTCCCAATTTTCTTTCCAGGATCATTTTTATGCCATAGCCAACAAGGCTAATATGACTCTTGGTTTCGTGAAGAGGTGGTCAAAGGAATTTGATGACCCTTACATTACAAAGCTTTTATATTGCACTTTTGTCAGGTCTATTCTAGAATATGCCTCTCTAGTCTGGTCACCGCTCTATGTGACACATATCAATCGCATTAACGCTGTTCAACGGAGGTTCGTTAAGTTGGCTCTTCGAGGCCTTCCTTGGAATAACTCCCGTATATTGCCTCCTTATGTTGATAGACTTGAACTCCTGCACTTGGATACACTTGAAAAGAGACGCCATAATGCCAGGATAATTTTTAATTTCGACTGCATTCGGAGGTCCATAGACTCTTCTGTTCTCTTGGCTTGTTTCAGCATATCGGTTCCGGCTCGCTCTCTGAGGAATCACGACTTTCTTCAGTTAACTTTTCATCGCACTAATTATGGATTGAATGAGCCTATCACATCGATGTCGCGATATTTTAATTCCTCTTTTGATTGTATTGATTTTCATCTATTGCGAAATCATGTGATGAGTCAGCTTTGTTGAGGTTACTTTTTGCTTTTTATTTTTCACTTTGATGTTCCTTTTATTCACTTTAGTACTTTTATTTTCTGTATTTATATTTTGCGAATTCTCTCCTTACTCTTTAATTTTATTTAGTTTATTATACTGTAGATGGTGATCTAGTGATGTATAAGACCGTACATTTATCTGCCAGTTCACTCTAAAGTCGAAACAGTTGACGACAATAAGGCTATGCGCGCTTTGGCGTATTTCATATTTGGAATTCTTTCACCTATGAGTTATATTCTTTCTGTTCTTTGAAAGAATCCTCGAACGAACGTGTCACGGTTTACGATATTGTCAGTATTGAATTGATAAAGTTTTGCATTAGTAATATCTCAAGAAAGACTTTCAAGAGTTTTGGTTAAATTATAAGATAATATTTTTCCCCTGTCCTAAGCAACAACCTGCCAAATTTATAAAAAATACAGGAATTAGTGAAGTTATCATAGCATGTACCTCTTTAATGAAAATCGTGGCAAATAAGGTTTATATTTATACCGATAGTAAATATGTGATTGATATAGGGAACCATTAGAAAATGTATCCATACCTTCCGTTAAAGCTTGACCACTAATATTCCATTTTAATATGTTTATATTTTTATTAGAAATCGAAAAAAATTTATACTGATAAGTTAACTCATAACTGGGTTATTAATGTGTAGTCCGGTCAAAATAGTCGAAAAAATAGTGGTAGGCTTATAATAATTCGCATAGAGCTGAAAACTGTTGAATGGCAATAAAATTATTATCACTGAAAAACCGGGAAGATTATTAAGATTCATCTGTTTTATTGACAGTCATCATGATATTCTTAACCAAGCTTGGTATGAGAAGAAAAGTCAAAATGAAGAAGAAGAACGATTTCGCATCAATCATGTCAATGAGGAGACAACTAATGTTTCTTTTTCACATATCCAGCTAGAAGAAGAAGATATAACTATTGAAGTGGTATTTGAAGATTATCAGTCAGAATACCATCTTCCCAAAACTAACAATAATTCGTGCGATTTAAATCATTTTCAATAGTACCATTTTTCAGTTAATACAATATTTTTTAATAAAACTTAGTCACAATAGATCATGGCATAGTCCACGACACCACGTTAAAAAAAATGCGCCGAGTACACTGTTATGTGTTCGATTTGAAGGGGGAAGAATTGTTATGTATTTTTTTTTCTTTTATTTCTGACTGTAATCGTTTCACTTCTTTCCAATTTCTTGGTATTTGTAAGAGTCCCTTAATGTAAAACGTTGTAAATAATTACACAGGTATAAATTTTTCACTGGATTTTCATTTAAATTACTAATACAATTTCACCATATAACTACAATTTCACATAAATGGTTAAAATATTTCCACAGATATTTCACTTAATTTTCTAATTTGTTTTCCCTTAATTTAACAGTTTGTTAATAACTCCTCAAGTATAAACGTTTCACTTAGTATTCTTTTAAAATTACCGTTTTATAAAAAGTCCCTTAATTTACAAAATGTTTCACTTGTTTTTCCGTTAAAATTTACTAATATAAAGTCACCGAATTATTATAATTGCCCACTGCTCATGCCACGATATCAACCAAGACTCTCCACGACCTCATCCAAAAAACTTTTATCCGCGACTTTTCAGTTTCGTGTTAAAAACCGGACTTACTATATCTTACTTCAAAAATCATTTACAACCGATCTACATGAGCTTTCGCGCTTTTTCTTCGTTTTTTGGCTTTTGCCCTTGATGTAGATGGCTGTGGGCAAAGCCGCTGTAGATCGTTGTTTTTCGCGCTGATTAAGCAAATTTCTTTTGCTTATCGTGTACTCAGCTGCCGTGTGAAAGGAATGTCGACGGTAACCCGAGCGCGTTATTTATCATGAGTTGGATTTGAGTACATTGCAACTTTGTTGCAACGTACCTGGGTGTACGAAATCCAACCCATTAAATATTTGTTTGTTTTAATTTATGTGTTCCTGAGTTGGATTTGAATATGTTGACAACAAAATTCGATATTTGAAATCGAACTCGTATAATTTTAATGGGTTTTAATTCTTAATGACAGAGTGGATTCAATGGAATCACGGCTTATCTTAGAATAAGTGAATCCAATCTGTAACATTTCCTTTCCCCCGCGAATAAGATGATTATTCTTGGGAGAGGAAAAAGAGGAATTGCTGGGTAAGGGATTTTGTTATTTCGGTGGGACTTAAATCAACGCAAACCAGAAGGGCTCACTCAGTTTTGGATCCGTGCGTTTATACCTCGTTTTCGTTTGCTCGAAAAATTAATTTGGCGCGTTTCAGCCCACCATGGCCCGTCGTTTGGACTATTCGGTTGGCCAACATAGTCTGGGTGGATCCCGCCGGGGACGGTGTGGTTAAATTATGGTGGAACCCGCCCATCGGACGATCGCTTTGTGTGTGGGCCTCGCGTTCCGGCGTTGATACGTCGCATTCCCTGGACCTTTTCCTTACTTGCCACTGGGAATCCATCAATACTTCAGGTATTTTATATTTTCATCCATTTGCTAATGGGTTCTTTCTTTATTTTACAGGAGGCGACAGGCGTGTAACCGGTGGGTCTGCGTCGACCAACGGTGTCTCCGCTCCCAGTATAACGCCGTGGATGACGCCGCGATGATTCTGGCATCCCACGCCTTTTCCCGTCCGAGGGTGTGAACATTTATTTATATATATATTTTTTTTGTATTTAGCCCTCGCTTTTAAAATTTGCTCGTATCTTTTTTTTATATCCTTTTTTAACCAACTTTTAACTTTTGAGAAATTATAACTTGTTATCCGAAAATGCTATCAGAATAATAAAAAAAATTTTCTTCGATTCATTTTTATTTATTTTCCTCTCTCCCCCTTCTTTTTGTTTTTTTGTGTCTTCGTTGTGTTGATCTTTTGTTTTTCTTTTCTCTTTGTTTGCTATACGGTGGTTCAATAGTATTCCACTAAGTTGCGCGGCAACTATTGATTTGGTTGTGATTTCCTTGTTGGCACGCGGCGCGTTACGTTAATTATTTTCTATATTATTCTCCCCTTTAGATTTTTGTTAATGGCGTTTTGCGCTACGGTTTCTTCTTGACCGTAGATTGTGCTAGTACTCCACGGCGCGTTTTTGTTGTTGACTTTCTTATTTATTTAATTTAAATTTCACCTTTTTAGTACTCGCTATGCGCTACGGTCTCTTCTCGACCGTCGGTTGTAGTAGTACTCCACGGCGCGTAAATTTTTACTTTATTTCTTAATATTTTCTCCTTTTTATAGTATTTTTATCCCCGGTTAGTAAAGTGGTTAGTACTTGCCTTGCGCTTCGGTATTTTTTCGACCGACCATTGTGGTAGTACTCCACGGCGCGAAAATTTTTACTTTATTTCTGTATATTATTTATGTTTCTTTATTAATCTAGGGGGTGTCTAGTAAATTTTATTCTGGACTTCTGCGTATCTATTTGTATTTATAGTTGACCAGTTGTATGGACCGTGCCCTGGGCAGTGTTTGTGGCCGTTGAGGCGGCTCTTTTGGTTCTGAGACTGCCTCTTCTAGGGGGATTTCGGGCATGGGCGTGGCATGGCGGTATGGCGTATTTGGCTGTCATGTATATGGCGATGAACAGCAGCATTAGACCCGTAAGGGACAACGAAGTTGTTGAGAGTATGTGGAGTGCTTTCACCCGGGAGTTTAAATTTAACTCCTGTATTTTGGCCTGCATTTGGTCCAATGATTGCATACTCTTGTGCAACATTTCGTTTGTGTTGTCACCTAGTAATAGCTTTGTATATGGCACTTCCGTCCTAGAACGCTGTTCGTATTTAGCCATGAAGGAATCTAATTCCTTTGCTGTTTCATTTGCTTTCGGGAAATACGCTGGTTGCGTGAAAAGTAGTGGATGTGTATTTTCAGCCTCGTAATATAGGGTATGTGGTCCTATTTGTAAGTGGCAGGGTTGGTTAATGATCAAGATTTCCTGTCCAGAGAGGCGATGCGTGAGTAATTGCTGGGTTGTTGTCTTCGATGCATACAGCCAGGAATTGGGCCTATTTAATTTAATTAAATTGTCCCTGGGAGGTATTTGCACCTTTAGCGAACACCTAGAGTTTTCATTCAGGGGATTGAAGAGCAACTTGATCACGCATTCATCCGTTTGTGTTGCTTTTGTTATCGGCGTATTTAGCAAACCAGCGTAAGTATCCTCCTCGACATCTCGAGTGACTTTCCGATATGTTTTCATGTTCTCCGGTTTAAGTAATAGAAATTCCTGAGTCGAAAGTTGACTCGCTATATGGGAATATTCTATTTCCGGGACAAGTGAATGATTTGCTTCCGTATGTATAGGGAAGCACCTGATTCGTTGCAACTTCATTTTTGGAAGATTGAAGATTGGTAATGTAATTCTAATTACCAATTTTTCTTGCAACAGGTGTGTTCGTAATACTGCCGTTTGGTAGAGAATTGATAGACAATTCTGGGCGTTTGAACACGTGACGTGAGATTTGTTATAAATCTCAAGGAGTGAATCAGGGGTGATCAGCAGGGCATGTATCTGGTTGTTTCGGCTAGATGTTATTATATCCAGTAGCGCCTGCTGTCGAAACTCAATTTCTACCATTTGTAGCAACAGACGGGAGACTATTTCCTGCCTCATTTGTCTTGCTACGAGTTTGTTGGTTGAATTATATAAATCATCCATCTGGTAGGCTATTTGCCGTTGTCTTTCGACCAGTGAATTTAAAGGTTTTTGAATTGTATTGAGCGCAGTCTTGACTACACTGATTTGTTGTTTCTCCAAATCAGCGAGTACCTGATTGTTAGTTTCCAACTCATCCAGGCGACTGTAGACTTCGCGTTCATTGGCATTATCCATGGTACCAAAAAGGTAGTGCATGGCGTTTCCGATGCCGTCAAAGATAGATCTTGTTTTACGGGATTTTGGAACAGCTTGTTTAATTACCTTCGTGTCCTGTTTGATATTTTCCATCAATGGGTACATGTGCTTTTGCTGGAGTTCGCAGAGGTCTCCTACGGTGTTGTTTCCACACAGTTGATGCACGTAGTGTTCAGCTCGTTCCGCAATAGTTTTTTGATTGTCCAACTCGGTCAGGTCCAACTCCGTGAGTATATTCCATGTGGAGTGGTAAACCATGAGGCTTCCTAAATCCTCGAATAGCACTCCTGTATTGTTGAGTGGTTTTACCGAGTAAGTCTTCGACGTACTACTTCCCATAGTGGACATGATTAGTCCGAGGATGATAGCGTTTTGTATCATACCTGGGGAGAGGAATATGGTTAATGGAGGTTCTTAAATTAATTTTCTTATTTACTAAGCGTAGATTTCCCCAAAAGTGGTTTCCAGCGAATGTTTTATTTCCGCGGGTGTACCTCAGGGCGACAGCTGCCAGGAAAAACTCCTGTTGTATCCCTGGAGGCGAGGGTGATAAAGGAGGCTCTAGCGCCAATTTCTTGTTGTTGGGAATGTGGTGGAACCATACCAACTTTTAAATATGACGAGTTTTTGTTTTTAATTAGTCGGGAGAGTTATAATTTACTTATCGTAATATCGCTATATGGGAATATTCTATTTCCGGGACAAGTGAATGATTTGCTTCCGTATGTATAGGGAAGCACCTGATTCGTTGCAACTTCATTTTTGGAAGATTGAAGATTGGTAATGTAATTCTAATTACCAATTTTTCTTGCAACAGGTGTGTTCGTAATACTGCCGTTTGGTGGAGAATTGATAGACAATTCTGGGCGTTTGAACACGTGGCGTGAGATTTGTTGGTTGAATTATATAAATCATCCATCTGGTAGGCTATTTGCCGTTGTCTTTCGACCAGTGAATTTAAAGGTTTTTGAATTGTATTGAGCGCAGTCTTGACTACACTGATTTGTTGTTTCTCCAAATCAGCAAGTACCTGATTGTTAGTTTCCAACTCATCCAGGCGACTGTAGACTTCGCGTTCATTGGCACTATCCATGGTACCGAAAAGGTAGTGCATGGCGTTTCCGATGCCGTCAAAGATAGATCTCGTTTTACGGGATTTTGGAACAGATTGTTTAATTACCTTCGTGTGTTGTTTGATATTTTCCATCAATGCGTACATGTGCTTTTGGTGGAGTTCGCAGAGGTCTCCTACGGTGTTGTTTCCACACAGTTGATGCACGTAGTGTTCAGCTCGTTCCGCAATAGTTTTTTGATTGTCCAACTCGGTCAGGTCTAACTCCGTGAGTATATTACATGTGGAGTGGTAGACCATGAGGCTTCCTAAATCCTCGAATAGCACTCCTGTATTGTTGAGTGGGTTTACCGAGTAAGTCTTCGACGTACTACTTCCTATAGTGGACATGATTAGTCCGAGGATGATAGCGTTTTGTATCATACGTGGGGAGAGGAATATGGTTAATGGAGGTCCTTAAATTAATTTTCTTATTTACTAAGCGTAGATTTCCCCAAAAGTGGTTTCCAGCGAATGTCTTATTTCCGCGGGTGTACCTCAGGGCGACAGCTGCCAGGAAAAACTCCTGTTGTATACCCTGGAGGCGAGGGTGATAAAGGTGACTCTAGCGCCAATTTCTTGTTGTTGGGAATGTGGTGGAACCATACCAACTTTTAAATATGACGAGTTTTTGTTTTTAATTAGTCGGGAGAGTTATAATTTACTTATCGTAAACTTCATATGTGTTTACCAGTGTAGTATTCTGAAATTGTTTGATGCGGATTTTTTATATCCGCAGGCCGACTTCAGGACAGAAGAAGGAAGAATTTTCTGGTCAGTCACTGGAGGTGGGTATAATAGAGGGTTTATTTTTGGATTCATTTGGAGAAAAAAAAATCAAAATCAAACTAAAAGTAGGTTGTATTGATGCCTACTGTTGAACACAGTATTTCGAGGTAGAGGAGTAGGATCTCAAGGTAAGGGACTACCAGAAAGAAGTTCCTGTCTCGGCCTGAGAGGCGAGAAAAGAAAGGGTTAGGAGGTAATGTTACATCCAAAGTGGACGTAAATCACTATACAACCGAGTAGATATAATTAAAGGGTGAAGGTTTTGCTTTAGGCAAAATAGAGTGGATAAGGCATTAAAAGAAAATGTTATTACAATTATCCCCTTATTCGCGGGGTGTAGAAGCCAAGTAGGGCGTAACAGCAACTCAGATTGCCGTCAGGAAGAGTTTCTAGATATAGCATTAAGGAGAGGGATTTTTGGTGGTTCAGTCTCTGACGGAATTTCACAAGAGTTGTTTCGAGTTTAGTCGTTCTTTTAATTATGTGTTGCTGTGCTAAAAGATAGTGAAGTCCTGTTGCTTGGTACTTCGTAGTTTTAAGCACGTTTAATAGGTGAAGTGGGAGTTTTACGTTAGGTGATTCGAAATTACGTAAAAAGGTTATAAGAAATAAAAAATTTTTTAATTAAGGTTGGTTTGAACCCGATAGGACCGAGTTGTTAAAGGACTTCTCCCCTTTTTTTTCTTGATTTTGTGCTGGCTTTGCGTTACGATCTTCATCTCGACCGTAGATTGTGGTAGCACGCCACTACGCGTTAAAAAAAAATTTTCAATTGAAATTATTTTTTTCGTAGAATGGCTTAAGACGTTTGTTGTAACTGTACGTTTGCCCATTTTCAGGGTTGTATTTACTGATGATGGTATACCGATTACCAGATATGGTCCTACCCAGATTTGAGAGAGCTTGTGTTTTCGACTTTCGCTCTTGAGTAAGACTTTGTCACCTATGTGAAACGATAGGGGAAGAACAGCTTTGTCGTAGTATAATTTCGACCGTTGTTTGCTAGCGAGCAGATTTTTGCGTGCCGTGGCATAAGACCTTTGGAGCTTGTATCGTAGAATCTGATAGTAGCTCTCGTGATTATAACTTTTATTTAAAGATCTTCTTTATAATAAAAAAAAGAAAAATAATTAAAACAACTTTACTTTAGCGGAACCTTTACTTTATTAGCGACTACCGAGTTTTATACATAAAATGGAACTGAATTAAAATATTCTACCTGTTAATTATTCTAAGGTTTTACTTCGTGGGAGCTTCCGGTGCACGCGCCAAGTACTTTTACTGTTTCTAGGAATTATGTTTATGGGAATTGCAACTTTTGCAATGTTTGATGTGAACATTGGAAAGTGTTGACTTAGCGTCTGGTTCACAAGAATTGTGCCGGACGTGAGAAAATGTAAGGAATTGGATAATTGGGATAATGTGATCTTTTATGAAATAATTGATATAGATAGAATGCATGGTAATTATGTTTAGGGTGGATGCATATTATATGGAAAAGGGTAAGGTTTCCTATATTACGTTTATAGGGGCAGGATTATCTATAACAATTATACACGGGTTCAGGGTCTCGTTTTAAATTTGACGGAACATCCGCTGTGAAGCCGTAAAGGCAGTCCATGGGAGTTAACTTCGTCCCTTCGAGTACACTGTTGTTGTACACGAATGCAGCGGTTCGCAGATATTGATCCCATGATTTGGGATTCTCGTCCACTATGGTATGCAAGTATTCGATTAACGGCCTGTGTGCACGTTCAAGTGCGCCGTTTGACTGTGGGTGGTAGGCAAAAGTTTGTAACTTCTTCACCCGTAGCAGTTTACATACCTTTCTGAACAGGTCACTAAGGAAGTTGCTTCCTTGATCAGTGACTATTCGCTTAGGAATGCGGTAGCGCGCGACGATTTCGTCGAAGAAGATTTGCGCTACAGTGACGGCTTCCCCGTTAGGTATGGCGTACCAATCGACAAATTTAGTGAGGTTATCCTGAAAAGTCAAGATGTACTTGTTTCCGGAGTCTGTTTCCTCGAGTGGACCTACAATGTCGAGATAGACTTTGTCGAAGGGCTGTTCTGCGATGTGCGTTATGACCATCGGTATTTTATACTGAGGTGATGCCTTCATTTTTTGGCATTTTGAGCAACGCTTAACGTATTTCTTGATATCGCTAAGCATGTGCTTCCACCAGTACTTCCTTCGAATCCGCTTTATTTACGCCCTGATGGCCGCCAAAAGGAGAGTCGTGATAATCATGTAAGATCGTTTGTATCTCCTTGGGACATGTGATTATTTCAGGGGGCTTAGGTTTATCGTCAACTAGCGGATTAGTATCTGGCGGGTTTTCTGTAGTGACCTCTTCTATATTTGGAATTATTTCGTTTCTGTGAGGCGTGTGATCCCGTATTTCGGGGCTTTTAGACACTGTTTGAGCGTTTTTCGCTTGAGCCCGGGTCACAGCGTTACATTTTAGGCGATTTTTGCCAATGGAGGTTATTTCATCCTCCGACTCCGAATCCATTTTATGGTGGACTTGTGCTTTTACTATTATGTTTTGGCCATTTGAGTCTTCGCTGACTTCCCGTGGAATGCGGCTTAACGCGTCGGCATTTGTATTGTACTTTCCTGGTTTGTATTCGATTTGATAATCGAATTCGGAAAGTTTATGATGAAATCTCACCAGACGGGAAGTGGGGTCTTTAACATTAAAGACGACTTTGAGAGGCTTATGGTCTGTATAGTCGGCAAATTTTCGGCCTTGCAAGTAACATCTAAAGTTACGCGTAGCCCAGACTATGGCGAGCAACTCTTTTTCAATAGTTGAGTAGTTCTGTTCCGCCTTGTTTAGTGTACGGTTGCGAGAGGACGGCTCCTAATGCCTCGCTGCTGGCGTCCGTGGTTAAATTGAATGGTTTCGAGAAATCGGGATATATAAGGAGTGAAGGGGAAATTAATGAGGTCTTGATTTTCTCGAATACCTCCTGGCACTTCTCGGTCCATGTGAATTTGACATCCTTGCGGAGCAAATTCGTTATAGGACGCACAATTTTGGAGAAGTCCGGGATGAATTTTCGATAATAATTGGCAAGTCCAATAAAGGATTGAACTTGGCGTACAGTTCTGGGAACTGGGAAAGTTTGGACGCAAGCCGTTTTACTGGGGTCTGGAAGTGCTCCTTCACTGGAACACTTGTGGCCTAGATAAACAACCTTCTTTCTCAGAAACTGGCACTTTTCCGGCTGCAGTTTAAGGTTGTTCTCTCTCAAACGATTGAAGACTTTGCGGAGCTTGTTATTGTGTTAGGACGAAATTCATTAAGCGTTGGAATGTGGCGGGGGCTCCTTTGAGCCCAAATGGCATGCGCCTAAATTCATAATGGCCGTAATTGGTGCTAAACGAGGTTTTTGGTCGATCTTGAGGATCGACGATGGGTGATAGCTGTTAGCGAGATCGAGGGTGGTAAAGTACCGAGAATGACCTAGTTGGTCGAGAATATCCTCGATTCGAGGTAGCGGAAAGGCGTCACCAATTGTCTTTTCGTTTAATTTACGAAAGTCGACGAAGACGCGCCACCTTTTTTCACCGTCTGGTCCCGCCTTTTTGGGCACAACTATGAGAGGTGAATTCCAAGGGCTTTTACTTGGCTGCACTATGTCGTTTTCTAACATTTCGCGAAGCTGTTCGTTTATTACATTTCGTTGCGTCTCTGGCAAACGATACATTTACAATGGTATATCGTGAGTGATGGCGTTTGTGAAAGTTAGCCGATCACCTTTGAGGCAAAAGATATCATTGTACTCGTAACGGAGTTGTGATATCGCTTGTTTTTCCTCCGCGCTCAGATTTACGTCCAGACTGAGCTCTTCGTCTAATCTGGCTAGACGCGGTTATTACTTTGGTCTTCCGATTCTTCATATTCCTGGAATAAATATTTAATATGCTGTAAAGTGGCCATTATTTCGGCGCTAGAAATATTTGTTTCTTTATTTTTTTGTTTCATTTTACTCCTAGTTATTTTATTTAAATCAGAAATATTTTTATCTTTATTTTTATTTTCACCCCACTTTATTTTATTTAAATCACTTTTAATACTAAATGACGATGGAGTTGGGGTTTCTGAACCGCCGTAAATTGCAGTAAATTGCCATATTTGAGGCGAACTCGCTTTCCTCTTCTAATAGGCTCTTGCGCCGTGGTTTACTTACTGTGAAAGTTGATTTTTGAGCTTTTGTAGATACCGTCCCTGTGGTAAGCTCGCTTCCAATGTCGACGTGTTCCGAAATTTTATTTTTTGCGGGCGTGGGAGCTGATGGACTTTTGCCATTGTAGTTCCTTCGGTCCAGGTGAGCTCCGTCGACGTCTGTTTCATTGTGTTTTCCTTTCCTTCGGTTCCTGTGTTTCCTTAGTAGTCAGAACTACTTGTGAATTGTGTGTGTTGAGAACTCCAACAGACACTGCTTTTAAACCAGCGGGGAGTAGGCCATTCGCCAGGAAGACCCCTTGGTCCATCTCTCTCGATAGACAGAGCACCTCCTCCTGCAGCTGCAAGGGAATGTCGACTATGATCTGTGACCTAGCAGGTATGCATACAGGCTTCTTCAGCTGTATTTGTTGCTGCCTCCTCTCGCAGGTAAAATCTTTCTCAGTCGGTTTGTCCATCTCGCATTCCAGTGTTCGCCGGTCATTGTTCTTCTCTTGAGAAACTTTTGAAGTACCACAGATTGTCAAATCGGCCTTTCTGGGCTCTGCGCTATCCGTTCGGGCATTCATTTTGACCATTTTTTTCAGAACACAGGTTATCCAAAGCAGCTGTTAATGGAACAGCAAACTCCTCAGGGTTATTTTCCATTCGAGGGAATCGCAATGCCTTATTCGGACCCTCAACGTTACAATTCTTTGCTAGGAAGTCATTTCATAGCAAGCCGTCGCACAGTGGGGTAAAAAGGCGACCGGAAATAGTGCAATGGACTCCGATTTCGACGAAACTTGGTATCGTATGGTTTCTCAGGTCGCTGATTACGAATTAGATGTCCTTTTTTTCATGAAAAAAATGGCGGCTTCAAAATGGTGACCGGAAACTGTACAAAGTGTAACATGAATATATAGCTACTTTAGCATAGCAAAAGTAGTATTTTTGAGTAAAATTTATTAAACACATGTTTTACACTTAATATTTTATTCTTATAGCATAATACTAAATAATAAAAAACTCATATTGTAGTGAAAAGTGAATACAAATCAAAAGATAAATAAATATCATTCTGATTCACAAGATAAATAAGAACTGTGGCTTGAATCTGAATCTGTAGCTTTTGGTTCTTCAGGTGGTTTTAGTAAACCTATTACCTCCCTAGGAAGTTTTTTAAATTTCTTTTGGGGCAATTTTCTAAAGCTGGTAATAAACGGGTAGGATGAAATCAGCAAATTATTTAACACGTCTTCGTTGGACTTGGTGCGAGATATTTTTCTCGAATAACTTTCTCTGTATCTCTTCAAATCTTTGTTTCGAGCTTCTTGAGCTTCTTCGCTTAGTTGACCAATAGGTAATAAAGCCTGTGATATGACTGCAGGACCGTGAATCAAAATTTTGTGAACAGTAGGAGGCATTATATACCAAGGGTATAAATCAACAAAAATTTGTGCTGTTTCCATACTGTACGCTTTGAATTTATCGGGGTCTATTTGAAACTCACATGTGATCGCCTGCATTATTATGTAAAATCTGTGAATTACATTTTCGTCAATACCAGTAATACGGGCAGAAACACTGTCGTTTTCGAAGAAACGTCTAGCGGTATTACCATCATTGGTATTTCCCAGTCCTACCTTTGGTTGATCTATCAGTAAACCTAATTCGTTTTTAAATGCTATTTGAAGTTCTTCTTTTCTTTCTTTAACAATTTTCTTGTTCTGGTCTCCACGAGCTTGCTATTTTTTCAATGGAAGTTTGTATGACAAGTGAATCAGACACTACATAAATCGTATCCAGGCATGTAAAATAGACAAGCCAAATTTTAAGTTTTCTTCTATTGTTGGTGTTGATAGACATTTCTCTAAATTATTAAAGTTCTTGCTAGTAAGACCACATATGTAACAACGTTGAGTAGATTTTGTTTCAGACACAGCATTGCAGACTTTGCCATCAATCATTGTAAATAATAATTTATGTTGCACTTTATATTCACGATTTTTAATTTGAAATACTGTGGGTCTCAGGGTGCGTATTTCTTCTTCGACGCGTTTTTTTCTGTAGTTGTTGTGTCAACTGTTTCCCGCTCAAAACAAAATCTTATGGGGTGGCAGTACCTAGTTGAACTGGGACGGGGGTTTTGCCACAATATTTTCGCATCGTTTTGTTTGAGATTTCCACTTATTAACTGCAATGGCACAAACGAAGTTAAAAATAAGCTTGCATCAGTATCATCATAGTTATCAAATTTTTGCTTATATTGGGTCGTATTTGTGCCATCAACCCCCCATTTTGATATAAGCAATACATTTTTAAAAAAAATTTCATCCACGGCTTCAAGCATCTCGCCCTGAACCTTAATAAGTCTCAAAACAGTGTGGTCTAAAAGTGCTTGCAGTTTGATCTGAGCGCATGTCGATGTGACAATAATGCTTTCCTTCACTGGATAACACTGCTTTTTTGCTGTCTGCACATAGGTATAGCACGGGAATTTTTCTTTGTCATTTGCTCGTACGACATTATACTGATGTCTTGTTAAACGAGCTTCTGTCATCATAGCTAGTGCCTTATCGCAAGATATCTGATACATGTTTTGCATATGCCGGTCTGTGGTAAATGCTTTTCTGTACTTTGAAGCTCGGGTAGGAGTTAAGATAACATCACGCACTTCTTTACAAGCATCCACTTGACCAGATGCTCTTAACTTCATTTGTGAGGCATATGCTAACATTTTGCCAGAAAAATTCCTTCTTAACGAAACAGTTTTCCTACGCTTACTACGATCAGAACTGTTTTCAAACTTTGTGTTAGGTCGACCGACATTTGTAGATAAACACATTTTATATTTTTTAAAGTTAACCGTTCCATCTAGCCATAGCTTGTTTTGTAGCATAAACCTTTCACTTTTGCGATTTGATTTAACCCATCTTCTCTTATATTCGCTCTCAAATTTGGCGAATTTCTGTTTAAGTCCCGATAACTGGGCATTTGGGCAGTTAGTCTCTTTTTGAAGGTACTTCAGTAAAAGTATCAATTTATCTAGCATATTTTTTGAAGCAAAACCCTTAATTTTCTCAACAAGAGCGTTCCTACTGACTTTCCAGACAGTACACGTAGATTCTACAAACAAAAAAAAAAAAACATAAAATGCTAGAAAAACGCTTTTTCGAGTGTTTCAAAATATTTATTTCAAAATGGCGCAAAAATGCGCAAACTTTTTTTGGTTTTCCAAAGAGGTATTAATATACGATATAAATAACACTTGGATCACTCGGATCTATTGAGTAATCCAAGTAAACAACTCGAATAATTAAAAAATTCTTACGTTTTTAGTGTTCATCGTCTCAATGAACGATATTTAAAAAAAAACCGATAAAACATTACTCATTATAGTAATTTTTTAATACAAATAATCTACATACCTGCAGCAAACGATTCCATGTTTAGCTAGGAAAGAGGAACGTTTATCATGAAAGATATAGCGCGTTGATAACACAGTACGATTTAGAAGCGCAGTCATTAACACAACTAGTCTTGAAAAGTTAGAAGTTGCAACTGACGTAGAACCAAATGTCTGCATATCTGCAAGCTTATTGTTACGGCGTAATATGCGGACATGCTGCAATTTGTCGCGAGACATGACATGATCCATCTTATCCATCGTTCAATGTTGGACTTTTGGCAAACTTTTCTAGATAATTACCCCTCCGTGCGTCGTCGGAAAGGCTGGGTAGGTTTTTTATTACCTGAAAATTGCAGGGAATGTTATTCTTTAGTGTAAAATTGCCCTGGCATGTTCCCAGCGTCTTTCCGGTACCAAATGGTGTTTGTAATGTATATGTTTCTTTGGTATTTATGTCATCGGGATTTTTAATTACTTTCTTTTTTATAATACTAACATCAGCGCCAGTATTCACTACAAGTTTGGTATTGCCGCTCAGGGTAATATCGAATGGAAGGCTAACTGTAGAGATACAGGGTTCGGGCGGCTGAAGTGACCCTTTGTTAAAATTTTTTGAATTCAGTGTCGATCCGGGGTCTTTTGGGTCGACTGCTCGTCGTTTCCCTGGCTCTTCACATAAATGGTTAAAATATTTCCACAGATATTTCACTTAATTTTCTAATTTGTTTTTCCATTAAAATTACTAATATAAAGTCACCATATAACTACAGTTTCACATAAATGGTTGAAATATTTCCCCAGATATTTCACTTAATTTTCTAATTTGTTTTTCCATTAAAATTACTAATATAAAGTCACCATATAACTACAATTTCACATAAATGGTTAAAATATTTCCACAGCTATTTCACTTAATTTTCTAATTTGTTTTCCCTTAATTTAACAGTTTGTTAATAACTCCTCAAGTATAAACGTTTCACTTAGTATTCTTTTAAAATTACTGTTTTATAAAAAGTCCCTTAATTTACAAAATGTTTCACTTGTTTTTCCGTTAAAATTTACTAATATAAAGTCAGCGAATTATTATAATTGCCCACTGCTCATGCCACGATATCAACCAAGACTCTCCACGACCTCATCCAAAAAACTTTTATCCGCGACTTTTCAGTTTCGTGTTAAAAACCGGACTTACTATATCTTACTTCAAAAATCATTTACAACCGATCTACATGAAGAAAAAGCTTTCGCGCTTTTTCTTCGTTTTTTGGCTTTTGCCCTTGATGTAGATGGCTGTGGGCAAAGCCGCTGTAGATCGTTGTTTTTCGCGCTGATTAAGCAAATTTCTTTTGCTTATCGTATACTCAGCTGCCGTGTGAAAGGAATGTCGACGGTAACCCGAGCGCGTTATTTATCATGAGTTGGATTTGAGTACATTGCAACTTTGTTGCAACGTACCTGGGTGTACGAAATCCAACCCATTAAATATTTGTTTGTTTTAATTTATGTGTTCCTGAGTTGGATTTGAATATGTTGCAACTTTGTTGCAACAAAATTCGATATTTGAAATCCAACTCGTATAATTTTAATGGGTTTTAATTCTTAATGACAGATTGGATTCGATGGAATTTCGGCTTATCTTAGAATAAGCGAATCCAATCTGTAACAACACTACCTCACAGGTGGTGCGGAACTTCTTCAACTTTTAGAATCGCAATATATCAGGAATGGTGATTCTTAAAAAAAAAGTATAAGAACAATTTTTGTAGATAATTTCATGATCTACAACTTTTATCTGATCTATTTTTATGATAAAACTTACCGTTTACCAGAAAAATTGGAAAAACAATTTTTTTTGCTTTTGACCTTGAATAACTTTTTTTCCAAATGTGAGATCGGTGGGGACTTTTAGGATTTTATGTGTAACAATGTTCTCAAACTCTGTACCAATTTACAGCTCTATGCGAATTATTGTAAATTGAAATGTCTTTTTTGACCGGACTATTGGTTCTGATTTAATATATGTAAGTAGTCATATATTTTTTTTGCATATTCGAGTTTCGGGCTATAAATCGGATCGAATAATGTTTAAGACACGAATACGTTTAAATTGAATTCTCGCTGATGCCGCCAGGAAGGCAAATCTTAGAGTTGAATTGTTTTTGTATTAGATTACGTTTCTTTCCTGTCAATATATTAGGAATATGAATTGAATTATTTCTTTTCATTTCAGGAACCCTAATGAAGTTTGTTTCCCTTCCTGCTTCCCATATCCAACTTCCTTCGTGTGTTGGCCTTGTTTGATTTTATTTGGTTTTAATTTATGTTTTATGTAAAACATCTAATGCGGCGGGTGAGACCGGCTGTTGGAATTCTTTAGTCTTAGGCGTTTTCATATTAGTTTTTGCAAATCAATAAAATAAGGGGGGGCCACTTGAGATTGAGGTTAATTATTAAATATTATGCGGGTAAACCCGGCTGTCGGCATGGCACCCGCTCAGATAGCGGATCCCCTCTCTCTCTATCGCCGGCTGTGGCGTGGCGACACGTGAAGTATTTATAAGATATATTAATAACGTTATGTCCAATACTTTTGTAACATACTTTAGATATCATCGACCAATTATCACAGTAATACCATCGAAGGCAACATCGAATATTAATATCACAGAAATATGTGATGAAGCAGGTGATAATATTTAAAAATTTTTTATATTAAATAAATGTGTACTTTTAAAATAATTTTTTTCCTTATTGATTATGCAATATTTTTTGATAATGCCATATTTATTTCCATTAATGAACAATCCTTTTGTGTATATTTTCTACACATACTAGTTTCGAGATAATTCACATCTGCCAGGCGTTCCGCGACGGCTCACTCGTTTTTTGCACACTTTATAGGTTGGGCCTGTACCCTAGCCGAATGCAGGGTTGGTGTGGGTTGATAGCTAAACTATCAACAACGGGGTACATTTTTTTGTCGAGTTCATAATAGCTCAGCACGTCCGTGAGTAACAGGTGACACCAGACCTGTAGCTGTCTGTCTGTCTGTCTGTTTCTCTCGTTTTCTTATCCTTTGTGGCAAACCTTTAGGAGGGATTCCACAGCCCTCTTTCGGCTCATGGTGCGTGAATAGGATGTTCAAGGACTCTCAGTCCAAACCAAACGAGCTTCGAACGTGTTTCCAGCTAGGCGTGCCACCTGAACATCCCGCTGCAACTTTACGTTACATTCACGCGCACATATTACAAACTAGCCCAGGAAAGGAAACTATTTAATTAAAATTACTTTTAATTTTGAGATTACCTCAATCAGCGGCTTTAACTTTTGTCGAGACGTTAATGTAATTTAATATGTCATTTAATTAACTTGAGAAAACATTTATTTTATTTACCGAAACATGACTTCTATTTGTATAAACATTAATTATGTTTAATGGAACATTAAATCTTCTTGGACTAACATCATTTTCATTTCTGAAACCATCAAATCAATTTGGTCAAGAATTAAATCAGTTTGTCCTAACATTAAATTAATATTGCAAAGTATGAATTTAAATTGATAATGCTATATTTCATTTTATGCTGTTTATTTATTTATTTGTGTTAATAACAAAATTGTTTCATGGCGTTTTACCTGATAGTTCAGAGCAATCTAGTTCATAAATCATGAGACCGAACTCTGCTTATTATAACATAGGCTTGTCCAATATATCTCTGGCTGTTGTTGAGTTACATCCCATTTACCTGGGAGAACTAAACTAATCATACCTACATGTATCCGCAATGGACCAGATTACCCTGATTGCAGCATCAAAGACCATAATATATAAAATTGCGTTTTGGTACGAAAACTTTACATCGCTGAATTTCAATACTATTGGCTGTGGGTAATCCGCCATCTTGGGGCGTCCCGGTTATTAAATTTAGAATGATTTCACGTCGTTTATCCTATTCTACCCGTCGAAACCTCTTATTTGATACCAATGCCAGGGGGGCTGTAAAGAAAAATGTAATTCGCCATCTTGGGGCGTCCGTCATATTGGATTCATGGATTACCTTGTTCTTTAAAATCCCCTTGCAAAGAAAAAGGTAATTCAAAATCTTGGGGCGTCCGCCATATTGGATTAAGAACGATATTAAATATACTCTATTGTATTGTCATCAGAACCAAAGCTGTGTGTAAGATTTCAGGTTAGTCGGATGCCAGGAAGTAGCCAAAAAATGGGATACATATTTTGCACCGGAATGACATACATATGTAATGAGCCAGTGATCCGCCCATTACCTCATAACCCATTAATCACAACTTCATTGACCTCATTTTTCAATTTACCTAATACCAAATTTCCATCCCATGTGTCTGGGAAATCTACCATAGGAAAACCAACATTTTAATAACTCATGCGTAGACAGTTCGACTCAAGAACAGAGCGCAAATCATATATCGACGGAAATTCGTCTTCGAAATACAATGTCGAATTTCCATCTAAATCAATACACTATTTGGGAAACAATTTCGCTTCCAATGCCAAGCCACATAAACATGCTGCATTGACCTTCGAGAGCGAAACAAATGTCTACATAACCTACCTCAATAAACCGTCTGGCACCTCACCTAAGCCAAGCAATTCCATATGTCACATGAGAAAGACTTTCCTCTGCGCATATGCAACTTACGTATGTACATCGTCTGTAATAGCACGATATGCGCTGAAAGCTTTGACCATTCATAATTTTCCATGTGCCATCGTTTTCCACTCAATTATGAATGGTAAGATGGTAAGCTAGCATTTACTTACTCGCTTACTCTTTTCTGTTTTCCGTATTGAGGAAAAGGTAATTCAATTGTACGTACACTTATATGTCAAATTCCTCCAGCTGAATCTTTTAAGTTTCCCCTGGGCAAATTTGACTGTATTAATTATGTACAAATTCTGGCCAAAAGGTCAATAACTAATTGGAGATTGAGGGGGTGAGTATACCGGCAATTAGAAAAGATTAAATGTGAACTGATGGAAAAATTCAAAGAACAGTTCTTGACATAGCGTTTAGGGAGGCAGTCTAAAATAATTTGCTAAAGAACCAAGTTAAATCGGAAAAGCCTTCAACTTTTCCTGAGTCTTCGGTTCTGGGTTTGCCAGTAAATATAAAACTTTAAAAAGTATAAAAATATACATACATATATACACCCCGTGCAACAAAAAGAGCCGCACGTGGTTTGCTTTTTCATATCTTCCCAAGATGTCCAAATTGCTTTTAACGGTTGTTGATGTGCAATACCACTCTTCTGCTAAAAATATTCACTATGTACAGTTGCATACATGCATAGGGTTCGAGACGTTATTAAGGCAGAGGGCGGTACTACAAAGTACTAATTTTTTTTAAACTCAATTTTAAAACTTTTAACTTTTGAAAATACATTTTTAAGTTTAATAAAAATAAAGAGATATTGTTGGCTTACTGTATTTTTAATTTTTTATGAAATAACATTGCGTTAAAAATTTGAACAAAATGAAGCATTTTTTGATTTCGAACGAAAAACTAAATTTTTTTTTTTGAAAACAAATTACATATTGCATAAAACAAACTTTTTTAATTGGGCTATATGTGAATAATGTAAAATACATAAATTGTTGCTATTTAACTTTAAACTTGCGGCTCTTTTTGTTGCACGGGGTATATATATATATATATATATATATTAAATTAAATTAAATTCATTTCGAAACTTAACAAAATAATTCATAGAAATAATATAAGAACTTAAATATGATACCAACTTCAAAAATATGTGGGACACATAAATAGCACAATAAAATATTTTCTGAAATTAAATTAAAAAATCGTTAGAATTTTAACAATAAATTTTTAGTTTTATTTTTACCCTTCCTAGTATTTAGTACTGTAGCCAGAATTTTTAATTACAGCCTCACATCTACGCCCCATACTCTCGACAAGCTTCTGGCACCTATCCTTTGGAATAGAATACCAAGCTTCCTTTAAACCATTCCAGAGTTCATCAGAGTTTTTAAATTTTTTTTGTCCAATCCTGAACTTAACATCGTTCCATAGATTTTCTATTGGATTAAGGTCAGGACTTTGAGCTGGCCAATCCAAAACGCTAATTTTTTCTTTTGAAAACCACTCTTTTATTATGCGAGCTGAATGTTTTGGATCATTATTATGCATAAATTTCCAGTTTACTGGCATTGACTCAAACGTATATGGTTCCATTGTATTTTGTAAAATGTCCAGATACTGAAATTTATCCATGATTCCGTTTATTTTGACAAGAGGTCCTACTCCATGCCATGAGAAAGCTCCCCACACCATTATATTACCTCCGCCGTGCTTTATGGTCTTCTGTGTGTATTTGGGATTTAATGCTTGACCTTTTGGATGATGTACAATTGTTCTACCATCTGGCCCAATCCTATTTATTTTTGTTTCGTCACTCCAAAGTACTTTTTTCCAAAATAGGGAATCCCTATTCTTATGGTCTTTAGCAAAGCTCAAACGTTTTTTAATGTTTTTTTTGACAGAAGAGGTTTTTTCCTACTTATGCGTCCGAAGCGTTTAGCTTCGTTCAATCGCCTTCTCACTAATCTATCTGATACGTTTATGTCACATTCTTCATTTATTTCACGCATAATCTGCCTTGATGACTTAAACGGATCTTTTTTGCACTTTCGAACTATCGCTTTATCTATGGAACCTGTATGTAGCTTTTCGCGCTTTTGGTTCTCGTTTTTTATTTTCCGTTAAATAAATACAATTTGTCTTTGCTAAATTAATTGCATTGTAGACCATTTTCCTGGAACATTTCATCATTTTGGCTATTTCAGCAGGCTTCTTATTACTACTGTGCATCTCATACATTATTTTTCTTTTTTCCACTGTACAATGCAATCCTCTACCCATTTTTACACTAAACTAAACTCAGTTGAAAATAGAACACAATATTAGAACACAACAATTGTACTACTAAAATAATTCGTGAACAAATATACTGTCTACTGCAATTTGTGCTTTTTCAATGTCCACTAAAAACAATCTCTAAACTGACTAAAAGTAACGCGTATACAAATCTTTGAATGATAACGGTAAACTTTTTTCTTAGAATTTTACTGCATCCTCATGGTAAACAGTAGCGTGCATAAAAGTTGGAATATTTGTAATTATTTTTTAAAAGATTTGGGTATGTAATCTTCTTACGAATTTGTGCTATTTATATGTCCATGGCTGTATATATATATATATATATATATATATATATATATATATATATATATATATATATATATATATATATATATATATATATATATATATCATACTTCGGCGAGTTCAAAGTATCAAAACTTTTTAAAAATATACCACTAACCTTAAGAAGTTCCTGCCATGTTAATTGCATAAGAGCAGTGCCTGGTTTACTTTGAAATGGTCCTCTTAATTTTGGTGAATACTCCATGAGTCGTACATTTCCAGCAATATCTCCTAGAACTAATTTAGATGTGGTTTCCATATTTGTGAAAGTGTAGCCGAGGCAATTAATAGCAAATGGAACGCTCGTTATAACCATTCTAAGATTGAAATTTGTTGCTGTAATATCATAAAATCTCAATTCACGCTCTGTTGTACTTGTACAAATAATTCTGACATCGGACAAAACTTTAATAGTCAGAATCCATGTAGTTGTGATTTTCAAGTATGCTGAAATATAACAAACCTTTAAAAACTTTTAAATTTTCCAGAATGTTAAATCAATTATATTTTTAGATTGATTATACTTTTAAATATTAAAATTAACTTTAAGGCCACATGAGCGTTTTAAAGTAGAGCTTTACTACACCTGAACCCAACCAATTAATTGAAATTAAACAGAAATCGAACCCAACAGATCGATTTTTCCTCACAAAATCAGCTGAAAAGTACAGGGCTATCATATGACTTATGTTTTGACAGTTGTCAATATGTTTGTTCAACGACGTTTACAAGTTAATAAAAGTTATTATCATAACAGTCGCTGTAAAAAAGAATGTGAGAATGTATAGGGCGAACCAAATTTATCGACTTTCGAAACATGAGTATTTTGCACAGAGATCAGGAGACAGGAATTAAAAGTAATAATCATTTAAAGCGTCGAAGGGTGGAGGTACATGGCATAATACAACTGCAACCATAGACTTATTGGACACATTATTCAACGATTATACAAGGTGTGCCAAAATAAGTGGAGTGATAGATCTCACCTAATTAAACAACAAATCTCAACCGTTTCGAAGCAGGGACCGTACCTGTTTTCACTTTTTTCTGAAAAAGTGCTATTTTAACTGGTATTTCTGAACACTTATAATTCATGATTAAAACTAACTGTTATTTTGGACTATTTAGTTTTCCAGTGCAAAGTAAAAGTTTCATTTGAACTTTTATTTTTTCTGTTTGATGAAAACTGTTAAGAAGACCCTTTATTTTTTTCTGGCAAAAATAATAAAAATAAAGTTTTTTCAGTTTGTTAAAAACTGTTTAATAACTCTTTTATTTTTTGTGGTACAAGTCTTTTGCTGCTAACTTGTTTAGGTAGTTACAAATAATAATATTTTTATAGCTGCCAGGAAAAAAATTAAATAGTTTTCAACTCATAGAAAGAAAAAACGGTCAAATAGAACTTTTATTTTTGCCAGGAATAAATAAAAGGTCTTGTTAACAGTTTTCATCAAACTGAAAAAATAAAAGTTCAAATGGACCAGTTATTTTTGCTAAAAAACGAAAAACGAAACGAAAAGAAACGAAAAAAAAATAAAAGTTCAAATGGAACTTTTACTTTGCACTGAAAAAATAAATAGTCCAAAATAACTGTTTTTTCTAGTGAAAATTCTAAGTGTCCAAAAATAACTGTTTTTGTGGTATAGATATGTTTCATTTCATTTGGCGACAATTTCCTTGGAACTTTTTCGTTCAAAAATTCAAAAATAACAGTTATTTTCGGTCCCTGTTTGGAAGTTATTGGATGATTCATAAATTCAAAATTTTCATGATATCACACTTTTATTTGTATCTTTTATTCTACTTAAAGAAGCGACATCAAACAAACACTTCCAAAAGTGAAGAAAATGTTCTGAAATTTACAAAAATTCAGCATTTTCCCAAATTATCTCCGAAATTCATGTAATCAATAGATCTGTTTTTTATTCTTATAAAATTGCCCATCTCATTACCTTTCCAAAAAAGTCCAACATGTCTACGTAGAGAAAGAATGTAGAAATTCATAGGTATTTTATTTTATTTGCTATTTTATTTCCAATTTTTTTGCTTGAGAGTTAGCATTCCATTGCTTGCTGTAACGTTTGAGTTGCTCCGTTTTCATTAACTGTTTGCTTGGGATCGTGGCCCGGCGTCGATGACAGTCTCGACTTAATTTTGCTTGGGTTTTCGTTTGTTCTGATCTTGCATTTTGGATTTTGTTTACCATCACCGGTTTCATGTGCTTACTAAGATTTGTTGACCTCTGCGTTACGTCATTAGTTTTTGCGATTGATTTTTGTGCTGTCATATCTGTCTTAATCGGTTGTTTGTGTTTTCGCTCTGTGGTGTTTACTTGTTGATCGTAATTCTGTTCGTCTGGAATTTGCTTTGTTTTTGCTTGTTTTTTTGTTCTGACTTTTGATCTGTCCTGCTTATTAACTTATTAATTTTTATTTGTTTTGCCTTAGCTGATTTTGGTTTTGTTTGTTATTTAGTTGCTGTTGTTTTCGTATTTTTCTTTCCTAATTTAATTAAATGCAATTTAGTTTTGTTTTGTTTATTTCTTCTTATTTTAATTCGCTTCTAATTTTATTTTTATTAATTTCTAATTTTGTTTTAACTTTGCGTTTTAATTTTGTTTTTAATCTGCTATTTTCTCTTTTCGCTATTTTAAACAGCATCCCCGTTTCGTTAATTGCCTTTTTGATCCGTTTTCTGTGCGGTTCCTGTGTCACCTTTTTTAATTTATAGCTATATGGAGAGCGTACACTACCCTGATCACTGATGAAGCAATAGTTTGCGATGGCATCTGCAGTAGCTCACTCCATACCACATGTATGGACCCACGCTCCAGATCGAATGTGCTAATGATAGGTCTCCAATGCATAAATCATTCTTTGTTACTCGGCTTGATCCCTATACCTCTGTTGATGACGTGCTAAAATATGTGAGAATAAGGAGCAAGGTTGAGGAATTTGTACTTCTACGTTGTCAGCGTCTTAATTCTCGCTTGTCGCAGGGACATGTATCGTCTTTCAAGCTGACGACTTCTCCGGCTCTTTTCGAGGCCATTTCTTCTCCGGACTTCTGGCCTAAGAATTCCATCGCAAACGATTTTGTGCCTCGAGGTAGGTTTATCAACGGTACCCATGACAGAACAATAACTAATGCTCAAAAAACGAAGTACAGTGTCCCTTTTCTTTCAAAATATAAGGAGGCTAAGATCTAAAACAAGCCATTTATTTCAGGCATCCCTTGCCTGCTGCTCCGATATTATCATGTTGAATGGGACTTGGCTTCATCATGGGTTTAGTGATGTAGAGATTCTTCATGACTCCTCTCAGAATTTTCATAGGGATAAATATTCTGACTCTGTGTCGGGCTGGTGGAGTACTGGTTGCTTGTAGATCGAATTTTAACTGCAGCTTACTATTGAACTCTTGGATCTCAAGCTATCATTTGTTAAGCTCAATATCCTGTTGCTATATTCCCTAACCTGATAAACTGCGTTAATACTTAAGGGCTCAGTCTTTACGATATTGTAACCCTTAGCTTAAATATTATCTATAATATGACGCACCCTGAAGATGAAATTCTTCTTCTTGGTACCTTTCATTTACCCAATGTTCTATAGGTACTCAACAATGATGACGATGACTTCGTTCCATCATGTTATCCCACAGCTAGGAATTCTCAATTTCTTGACACCACCGCTTCATCTGGTTTGCACCAAATTAGGGCTTCACGATACTGGAGATAATTCTTGCTGCCGGTTTCGGTCTCGACACGATACCGGGACCGGCAGCGAGACCAATATCATTGGTAAAAGTGCGATACCGAGAGCGAGATTGAGGTGACGAGAGTGGACGAGATATTGGTTTTTATCATTTTATTGTAGACAATTTTTTTAGTTGGTTCAGCTTTTATGTTGCTCCGAAAAATGTCAATTGTGTGATTTATGGGGTATGTAAGTATACACTGCTCTCCTCAATCGCTTCTTTCTACATTATTTCCTTCTTCAGATAATTTGCTCTTTATCCCCAATAGCAAACAAGAGCCTTTGCTACCTTATTTTCGCAAGGGGAATATGAAGAAAATGCATATATACATGATATATATATATATATATATATATATATATATATATATATATATATATATATATATATACAGTGCTTTTCAAAGTTATAACCGCACCGCTCACATTTGTAGTTCAGAAAAAATAAGAGAGCAATAATGAAAATGACTGACACTAATGATAGCGCTCTTAATTGCTTTCAAAATATGGCAAAGAGTTATTGCACTGATAACGGTACTTTTGTTGTTAAAATTCAAAATATGATAGAAGTCAGCAAAACAGGCGTTTCATTGTTATAACCGCACATGGCCTTTTCAAGAAAAGAATAGAAACAACGAACATAACGGTAAAATTAATAATTTATTTGACCACCATTATTCTCTACAATTGCAAAAATCCTTCTGGGCATGGACTCTACGTATGAAATCAATGCCTCAGGGGTTAATATAGACCACGCTTTTTTGATGGCGGCTTTTAACTCTTCCACGTGATTAAATTGGCGGTTTTCGGCGTGGACTTTTGGACGACCCAACCGCAAACTTTTTCCATCGAGTTGGCATCTGGAGAGCGAGCTGGCCAATCCATTAAATTAATATGACGGTTTGAAAACCAAGCCTTTGTGGAAGCGCTCACATGAATCCGTGCGTAATCTTGTTGGAAAGAAAGGCGATATCCAGAAATTCGGCGGAGATATGGCAAGAGCTTTGCTTGAAGCACTTCCTGGTACTCGATACTGTTCATCCGGCATAAAGGAAATGCCAGATCAACAGTGCCATGGCTACTAAATGCTCCCCGAGCCATCAGAGAGCCACCGCCGAAATTCCCTTTTAAAAAATAAGTAGTAGGAATATGGGGATTCAGAGATAAAAAAAAAGGTGCAATGTGCATGGGGATTCAGAGATAAAAAAGGTGCGTGAGGATTCAGAGATTAAAAAAATGGTGCGAAAATATTTCTTGCGTGGAACTCGTCCATGGTAACCACTTCTAAGAATATTTCTGCTAGTCGCCATATATAAATATCTGTACCTTCATCGAAAAAAACGTCAGTCTAGAAAGATGTTTTGGTCTGAAACCGTAAAGGCAGACAGTAAATTTTGTGTCTGCGAAGGAGGGTGGAACAATTTTAGAATTGTTAATGTAAGTGTGGATCCTAATGATGTTTTAGAAGTTTACATGACTCCAGACGATGGAAACAGGAGTCTAATATTACGCTTGAGATCTGGCGAGCCGATTTCTTCCACATTTCATTTTGATTTTAATTTTACGCCCTGGCAGCATGTAAAGTTGGAAGTCTACGGTAATTGAATTGGTATAGAATCAAGCAAATATCTCTCCTTATATTGATTTTAGGAGGTGACATTGTATTGGTTGGTGAATCACAAGATCGCACAGTTAGATATAAAGCTACAAATCATTTCCCCAGGAACTGCCCCTTTGGTGATGAGGATGATTGGAATTGGAATCATCCTATGAAAATTAAAATGGAAAATAAAAAAATAGAGGGGGATGCTATAAATATACCAACATCATAAAATTCATTTAGTTCTTGAGTTCAAGTCAACATATTAACATTAAAAATGGCTAGACGTTTATTAAATATTTTGCTATTATCACTATGCATCTTGCATATCAACAGTTTGTCGATCCCGTTAAGTGTAAACCTAATGGATCAAAGTAGTAGCAATTTAGATTTTGCACTAACTCTACCCAATAACGATTCTATACAAATTGGCTTATCTTTTAAATTGATGACTTACAGTAACGCTAGCAATCCTAAAGAAGATGCAGATTCTACTCCCTCAGAGAGTAATAATGCGCAAATTCCTATTACTACATCAAGGATTATGACGAATGATAATCCTAAAAAGAAATTTGTCTCTATTAACGAGGCCATCGAAGGTTTCAGGCAAGAACTCTTAAAGAAAGAATCGGATATTGCAGGAATTATTGAAAGCAAAGATATCTTTTATAGGCACTTTAAACTTGAATTCGATGACGAAACTATGCTAACCATTCGTTGTACATATGACAGTAATTACGTAACTCGCTCATTGAAGATATCATGCTATGAATATCGCGAGTTTGAAACTGAAAGAATTTTAAGTAACGGTGAAGTAGAGATGGTTAAGCAAGTTGATGACAATTATAAAAGCGATGTGGAATTAGTGAATTTAAGAGGAATGAAGCAAACATATCAAATGAATATTTCAAAATAAGCAGCTATAAAAGAAAGTCTAATCCGATTTTAAGCCATTTTAAAATTATAATAGAGAATGTCCACACAAAAATAATTTTAGATAATATTTGCAATTTAATTGAACTAACAGATTATAATGAACTCATTGCTAAATATAAAAAGCGAGATTTATTGACTCCTGCTATCAAAGAAGTTATAAATGTAAAGTGAACAAAATTTTTCATTTATTTAAGATTTCTAAATCTGATTCAGCAGCATATAAAAAATTCAAGGATATTTGTAGGAGTTTGCACCTTCAAGATGTTTTGCTTTTGCTACAAAAAGAAGAAGAAAATGTCAAAGCAGTTGGAGAAAAAAGTAGTTCAATTTAATATCACCCCAAAGATACATTTCGTTCCAATATACGAGCGTAAGGGCCCCTGGCAAACATTTGCGCTGGACAGATTTCGATTTCAACAGCGAATCCGAAATATGAAGGATATTTTGGACCCCATTTTATTCACCACGCATAGAAATAAAATTTACAGTTTAAGATTTAAAAATTTCAAAATAGAGTTGTAAATTGAAACTAAAGTACTTTTAATATAAAATATATATTTGTATAACAATATTATAATACATTATCTTTATTAATCCAAGAGTTGTGTTTTGATGAAAATCCGAGCCATTTAAAATAAACTTTATCTGGGGTTCTCTTCAATATTTTTTCTACGAGGTAAACATCAGGATTCTTCGTCTTTTGGAGTTCCATTTCATAAAAACTTCCCTTTATTACATTCCCTTCATGGTCTTCCAAGAGATATGTTACAGGATTCGTTATCTGAATTTTTGCAATCTTGAAGATCTCTGTAGTCCAGTTTGGTGTATACCCCTTTTCAAATACATGTTTATATTTACTAATGCGAACAAATTCCCCCAGTTTAAATTTTGGTAAACTGTTGATAGCAATTTTTTCTCATTCTTCTTTGTCACATCACGTGGTCTCATTTTTATTGTCCGATGATTACTTGAGTTATATTTTACGAGTAATTTCTTAACCATATCTATCCATCGGTATGAGCCCTGCATACTAAACTCTTTCCACATCATGCTTTTTAATGTTCGATTAAATCGTTCAACTATAGATGCTTTTAAGGGGCTATATGTAGAAAAATGATTAATGTTGGATTTTTTCATTAAGTTTTGAAATGAGCTATTGAAAAACTCTTTTCCATCATCAGTTTGTAAATTTGTCGGAGTCCGACCTTCTTTTAGTATGGATTTCATAGCTTGAGTAACTTCGACACCAGTCTTTCTTTTAATAGGAGTTGCCCATGCATATTTAGAAAACCCATCTATTACAGTTAATAAAAAATTATGTCCATTATTGCTTGTAGTATAAGCACCCATTTCAACTAAGTCGGCTTGCCATAAGTCATCTATTCCTTTAATTATAACACGTCTTCTTATGAAATTTTTTCTAGCTGGTTTATGAAGCTCATTAACTACTTGTGTTTTATTCATTTTGAAATTGTTAGAGATTCTACATTAATTAACGCTTTTAAAGTGTCGTTAATTTCCTGTAGATTCAGATCTATATATTCCATTAACTTCTCCTGAACGTCGGCAATTAATTCATTTGCATATAATTCGTATGCTATTTTTTGTTTTCTTTGTAGAATCGCAATTGATTCACTGGTATATAATTGACTGGCTTCTTTATTTTTTTCACTTGTTATATTTATTATGCTGTATATCTCCTTTAACTCTTCTTTAAGAACGACCCTTTCCTTAAGTATTAGCTCAGTTAGATTGTTGCTGACTAACTGAATTTTTTCATTAGCGTGGGAATTACTTAAATGTACTACCTTATCAGCTACATCGTCGACATATATTTTATTGACTGCATCATCTCTTTCCATCGGGCTTTTAATATATTTCAAATTTTTAAAACCTACATTGAAATCTCCATCTTGAGTGAGCTTAAAACCTACACCATTTAGACCCTGTATCCCATGGATCCCTTGGGGGCCAGGTTCACCAGGTAAGCCCCTAGGACCGCGCTCTCCAGTTGCTCCAAACTTTGCTTTTTTAGAATATCTTCCAAACTTGTCGACACTCATTATTATATTGAAGCTGAATATGATTAAAGATATTATTTATACCATAACATCGCTTTCTCTTAACTCTTCAATAATTGATATAATTTCATTGTTGTGGTTAGTGTGTCCAGCACTTTGTGATGCTATTAAAAGACGAAGTCTATCCACAAGCTCATTAGGATCGTTCCAATAAACGTAATCAATATTTTTCTTTGGTATATGCATCAACCCCTTGCCATCATGAGAAATCAGTTTACTAATAATTTCTGTATACTTTAAAGCTCTAGTTCCCTTTATTTGACCATCCGTTCTATATTCTCTTTTATAGGCATTGGTTTCTTTTAAGATAGCTTGATAATCTTTCAGGTCATCCTTACTATACAAAGTCTTTGCAGGCTGTTTCATAAAAAGCAATTCACATAGACCTATCGTTATTTTATAAGATTTTCCATTGATAAGGAAATAATCTTCCTTAAACGCAATCTTTGAATTTCCAATTTTCCATTCGTTATCATCATCTAAATAAACTCCATAAGTGCTGTCAATTTTTGGGCTTTTGTTAATATATTGCTCTAAATATTTATCAACTAATCCACTTGATAAATTAAGAGGAGAATCTTTCTTTTCCATCAAAGTTCTAGAGTGCGTAGGTGTTGCAAATTCATCGTCTTCCGACATTAAGGAAAAATCGGGGCGCTTTACAGGTGTACTTGTCGACTCCATTTTCGGTAGTTTAATTTTAGGAGTAAATTTTATATTATCGTAATCATCATCTACAGCATTATCATCATCTCTATATTCTTCTTTAATTTTAGGCTCATGTTTTGTTTTTGTTATGAACTCATGAAGCGGTTTTGTTATCGGCTTAAATGTCTCCTCAAGACGAGTTTCAGTTTCAACTCGTCCAGTTTTCACAGCGCGGAATTTCTTCTTAATGGCATTTCTAGTTTTGATAAGATTTTTTAATAGTTCTTCTCTCTTGTTTACCATCTTTCTAATGAAATTTGAACTGGTATGTCAACTAGGTTGTACTAATCTGACTGCTTTCTACTCTTTATTCTCTCCTCTTTAAATAGCTTTTTCAGATCTATGAGCAGCTTTACCAAGTATACGAACAGCTCTTAACAGCTCTATGACCGGCTTTATCAGGTCTATGAACAGCTTTCCCAGGTCTATGAACAGCTTTACAAGATATATTAACAGCTACAGCGGGTTTACAAGATATATTAACAGCTACAGCGGGTTTAATATAAGTTGCACCATACCTTCTAAATTTATAGTGAAATATATGTGTCAACTCCTTTTCGGTAACGTCCTTTATCCAATAAACTGTCTTTATCGATTACTAGAAAGCCGTAACTGTCTTTCCAGCAAACACCGCAAATATTGCGAAATTTTTCAAAGGTCATGTCTGTGTTAACATGATCATTATATATATGTCTAAGATTCATATAATCTTGTTTAAGTCTAAAAGATTTATCTCACCAGTTGAATGATTGATCATTCAAAAAATCAGAATCGTTCTCGCCAACGTAAATTTCGAAGAGGAGGCGGTTTGTTAAATAAAGCAATTAGCAATTTACCATTTGAATTTCATTTGCCTGGATATCAATATTGCGGTCCTGGTATTAAACTACAAAAAAGATTAGCAAGGGGTGATCCTGGAATTAATCCTCTTGACGCAGCTTGTAAAGATCATGATATCGCATATTCTCAACATAAAAATATCGAGGATCGTCATATTGCTGATCGTATATTATCCGGTAAAGCTTGGGAACGAGTGACATCTTCAGACGCATCCCTGGGTGAACGCAGCAACGCCTGGCTTGTAACAAACGCTATGAAAGCAAAAGTAAAATTTGGTATGGGGGTAAAGAAGAATAAAACTCATTCTAAGAGAAATAAAAAAACGTTAACGCTTCAAAAAGGAGTTCGTGAAGCTAAAAATATCTTAAAAGTGAAAAAACCAGATTCTTTAAAAGAAGCTATTACACTTGCACTTGCTGCCACTAAAAATGTATTTAAAGGAAAAAAGAAGTATGTAAAGACTCCCCGTATAATTCCAATGCCGAAAGTTGGAGGAATCTTACCTCTAATCCCTATTTTCGCGGGACTTTCTGCATTGGGAGCTTTAGTGGGGGGCGCATCTGGTGTCGCAAATGCTGTAAAAAATGCTACAAATGCTAAAGAGCAGCTGAAGGAAAGCAACCGACACAATGAAACAATGGAGGCTATCGCATTAGGAAAGAAGGGTAGCGGTTTATATTTGAAACCCTACAGAAAAGGACTCGGTCTATTTGTAAATCTGTCTTCAAAAAACTTTTAAAACTGCTACCTAATCGAGCATTAAATGAAATCGATTTATATAAATTTGCGAATGACTTACCACATTTTAGAGGTGTTTTTATGCTTGATGCTCTCCCGGAAAAACCTAGAAAATATGAATGTGGAATCGTAAATTTGGATACTACCACCGGTCCTGGAAGCCACTGGGTAGCATATTACAAAAGGGGGTCTGAAAAGGTGTACTTTGACAGCTTTGGAAACTTACAACCACCAAAGGAAATCTTAACCTATTTAGGAAAAAACATTGTCTATAATTACAAGTCTTATCAGAATTATAACATGGTGAATTGCGGTCACTTATGCTTAGAATTTTTATATAACCATTGTAATAGTAATAAGATACTATGAGTTTAAGAATATAATTGTTCATTGTACGTTAACAACTATAAATATACTCTACATAAAACATAAATTGCATTTCATCTTGAACTACTATGTCATTAACACTGACTTTGACTGGGAATTCATCTGTACTCACAGTTGAGTACTTTCCTCCATTGGAATTAAATGCGGAATACGTTTGCGGGTTAATTGATTTGCACATATAATTCAATACCTAATGTGGACAGTAGAAATAACTTATTTCATGTAGATGATGATGAAATTAAAATTCCAGAAGGCTCCTATGAAATTGACGATATAGCAGGATTTATTAAAAGAGAACTAGCTAAGACGAAAAATAAGCCTATCGTACAAATTGCTGCTAATAATAACACCTTGAAAAGCGAAGTAAAAAGTTCTAGCCGAGTATTGTTAAATAAAAAGAACTCTATTGGATCATTATTAGGATTCAGTAAACGCGTTCTGGAACCTAATATTTTATATCAATCTGATTTATCAGTTAATATAATAAAAGTTAATGTGATACGAGTGGAATGTAATATAGTATCAGGCTCCTTCATAAATAATCAAAGGGTCCATACATTACACGAGTTCTCTCCTAAGGTGGGTCCGGGGTATAAAATAATTGAAGTACCTAAGAATGTCATTTACTTGCCTGTGAACATCAGACGGATTAGTTATCTTACACTGAAGTTCGTGGATCAAGACGGTGATCTAATAAATTTTAGAGGAGAAACGATTACAGTGAGGTTGCATTTGAAGCCGCATCATGCTAATATATAATAATACTATTGATAATAAATACAAGAACAAAAGAGTTAAGTTTTCTAGTCAACCCAAAACCATACAGCAGTCAGGAATAAAGCTAACAGACGCTAACGAACAATTCTTAAAAACTCTTGGCCTTAAGTTGAAAAATGAATGAAATACTCGATATTAATCAAGGTGCAAGCTATGACAATAGTATTACAAAAGTTGAGTATCATAGCTACTCTCCGTTTTTAACATCATATAAAAACAGCGATGAAGTTCGAATAACAATACAACATCAGGATTTGTATGTGCTAGCGTTTTATATATAGATGGCGCGCTAACAACAGCTAAAGGACTTGTAGCACCAGCGGCAAAATTAACTAATAACGCCATTTCTTTTATATTTGACGAAATTCGTTATGAATTAAATGGCGTAGAAATTGATCGCACAAGAAATCTCGGATTTGCTACAACAATAAAAAATTACATATCCTTAAATCAAAATGAAAGCGATATGTTACAAAATGCATGCTGGTCTCCAGATAATTCAATATCACCTACAAAAGGATTTTTCAATTTTTGTATTCCTTTAAAGATGTTCCTCGGCTTTGCTGAAGACTATAAGAAAATTCTTATAAATGCTAAACATGAACTTATATTGATTCGAAGTAGAAGCGATGAAAATGCTTTTATATCACCAGATGAGGAAGTTAAAATAGAATTTTTCAAACTACAATGGCGAGTACCCCACATAAGTGTAGCTGATGAAGAAAAACTATCAATGCTTAAGTTAATCGATACTGGACGGCCCATACAAATGAGTTTTCGTAGCTGGGATATATATGAATATCCTATATTACCTATAACTGATGATCATAATTGGACAATTAAAACATCAACTCAGTTAGAAAAACCACGATATGTAATTATAGCACTTCAAACGGATCGAAAAAACCAGAAGAGTAAAGATGCAAGCAAGTTTGATCATTGTGATCTTTTAGATGTCAAACTCCACTTAAATTCTGAAGCATTTCCATATGAAGACTTAAATATTACATTTAGTCGGGATAAATATGCTTTATTGTATGATATGTATACAAAATTCCAACAATCCTATTATGGTCGTCTCCATCAACCGCTGCTTACTCCTGAGAAGTTTAAAAAAAATGCCCCATTGCAGTTATCGATTGTTCGCGCCAAAACGAGGTGATCAAATCAGGCCCAGTTGATATTCGAATACAATTTAAAACTCAGAGTAATATCCCCGCAAACACAACTGCTTTTTGCTTACTTTTGCACGATAGAATAGTCGAATATAGTCCAGTGACGAGTGAAGTTAGGAAAATAATTTAAGTGGAAAATGGCTGCAGTCATAGACGTTCAGGGATTTAAGGATTCAACAAACAAGTTTATAGTAAAGGAACTAGCAATTTTAACGGATGGAAATCAAATGCAACATTTCGTCTTTCAACCCCCGTTCAGGTTCAAAGATTTGACAATGGAAAAAAGAAGAGAAGCTAAATGGTTATTCAAAAACTATCATGGATTTTGTTGGGGTGATGGTTACATTCCATATCATCAAATGAGTTCCTTGATCGCTCCAATATTAAAATACAAAACAATCTATGTGAAAGGGTGCCAAAAAGCCCGCTGGTTGCAAGATATTTTCAGTAATATCGCAGTACATGAAATGGAAGCCGAATTGCAGTGTCCAAATTTATCATACCTTAAATTTTTAAATAAGAATGTACAACGCTGTTTAATCCATAATGGTCGATGCGCTCAACAAAATGTTTACCTACTGAGAGATTTTTTAGAAAAGCAATCAAAATAGGATTTTTAAATGAAAATATGTAGTTTTTATATTAATAAAAGTCTTATACATGAAAGAGTTTTTTATTCAATTTCTTCATCTGCATCTATTTCATTTATTCTAAAGTGCCCCCATGCGTAAGTACTTATCCCATCCTTTTTAATGTATCTCTTATCGTCTAAATAACTTAAAGCTACCTTGTTAATGTTTTGAGTATATAAATTGTGAATTTTTGACCTAAAAATAAGCATATTACCATATAATATTTTTTTTCTATATAAGCAATCTCTATAACTACTTAAATCTAAACCATCTAAAAATGTTTTTTTAATTCCTTTGGCTTTCTTTACAAATGCGCTATTTTCTATATCTAGTGAATACATTTTTGATCGTAGACCAATGAATTCTTTAACAATCTTGCCTTGCGCTTCATCTTTCATAACTCCTAAAACTTTTTTATTTTTAAAGGAATATTGTAAGGATTTTCAGGGGAATACTCGGAAGTATCGAAATATTCATCTACGTCATTCAAAATATCTTTGTAAAAATCGTCTGTGACAATGCTATATATAAATGAATCCGTGTCCATATAATTTAGAGAAGCGTTGCTACCATATTTAGGTTTTATGTAGTCATAGTGAAAACTATACATTTTCCACTTAGATAACTCCAGAATGCAAAATCCTAAATAAAGTGGTTTATTATAAAAAACCTTTTACTCTATTCAATTGTATTGCTACCATGTTTTCAGTAAAATGAACTGCGCTGTGAAATATGGCTTTGCTATCAAGGCTCGAGCCCCCAAATTTCTTCCAATACTTTCCCATTTAGTTACAATTTTAATATTTTTCCGTTTATCCACGTTTTCCATGGTTTTACCGAATACTGCGTTATTTAGAAGTTTAAAAAAAATTTTTTCAAACTCATTTTTAGCTTTACTACGATAGTATGTATTTAAGTTGATGTAAGTTTGCAGCCATGATGACTGCTTAAATTGCAGTATTCTATGTATACGCACAAGTTTCAATCCATGTTTAATACATTGCTGCAAATTTCTGTAATGAATAATGTAATGAGATTTGACAGTTAAGTCTGCAACTAACTTGGGAAATTTTGCATTAGGGCTTTTCTTATTTTCAACGCAGAAAGGAAGGTCATTGTGATCATCATGTTTCGATTGGGGGTATTCTAGATCCACTTCTAAAACATATCCATAATCTGAATCTTCAGGAGTATTTAAAAAATCAATGTTCTTATTTTCAATCCATTGGAATCCTGAATAAGGAAGATATTGGGACATCGCCCAGCCGTATAAATTGTTCGCATCTAAATAAGTCAAATAGCGTGCTTGTTTTGTCTCATCGTAATTATTCATGTACTTATTATTGGCTAAAGCATGTCTATGAGAGCATTGTGTAATGCCACCTCTAATACCTTGTTTAAAAAGCTATACATATTAATATCAATAACAACTCCAGATTAACATTTGTGACTTTTAGCATTGCGTCCCATGACAAGCCCGGGGCCGTATAATAGTGACACGGATCCAAGTTATAAATATTTCTACATATTTTACGAAAATTCTCAAAAACGTCTGTTAGAAGAAGAACATCCGTTTTTAAATAAAGCTGTAAATAATCGCTCAAATTTGTACAACCAAATTTTCCCCAAACATTTTTTGCATGATTGTAGTCTTCATCAGAGCATTTACTATTTGTCAACTGATTATCAAAACTTTCTTTAGATGGAAGAGAAGTTTCATATAAACGCCCCCAAGAATTCATAGTTATAAGACTAAATGAATCCTCATCATTATAAAAATCGTTTATAGCATGAAATCTGTTACATTTAAATTCTTTGCTAAAGATTCTAAACTGCTTTGCATAAATCTGACGGAATCTAAAAATCTTAATTCGATTGTTTCCGATTCATTTACTGAAATTCTTTTAGAGAGAGAAATATATGACTCTTTATTTAATGGAATCATACTGATATCGCCATCAATTTCTGTCAAAGCCTTAACAAACAAATGACAATCATAACCTGAGAAATTGTGGAATAAAATGGGGAAAAATTTGGGGGCTCGATATTTCAAATTACAATTATTATGCGCGGGACCTCTGTACATTCCGCTGAAATGACAGTGGTCGGCAACTCTATCATTTTTTAGCTCTAAATTACATATGTGACACATTTCATCCGTTTTATGTCTTTGAATTTCTTCTCGTGTCAAAGAATTCATTGGTTTTGGATTTACAAAATAAGCAGAGTATATATTTCTGATATCTTCTGCTAACGATAGCACAAATTCTCGAGCTGAATCCTTACCTAGATACATTTTAATCTTATTTAAATTT